>JAPSGF010000118.1:869700-948248 GCA_035772895.1 Perdix hodgsoniae | reverse complement strand
ATGTTCAATTCACATCATCCCCAATTCACGTTGTCCTCAATTCACATCATCCCCAAGTTGCAACATCCCCAGTCCACTTCTCATCATCCCCGATTCGCATTGGCACCAGTTCACAACACCCTCAATTCACATCATCCCCAGTTCATGCTCTCCTCAGTTTGTATCATCCCCAGTACACTGTCACCAATTGACAACATCCCCAATTCACATCACCCCACATTCTTATCATTCCCCAATTCACACTGTGCGAGTGAACGATACAAAAATACAGGATACCAATTGGAAACAGTATTGATAATTCATAGCAAAGATTTTTCTAAAAAAAGGTGACATTCACATTTAAGACTACAAGGCAAAGTATTTTGCTGTTCTTTTCATTAACACATTACACTTTCATCTGTATTTCATTATATGTAAATTGCAGAAATCCCTCAATGCATCTTCCCAAATCTATTGCCTGGAAATACTTTGCTCCCTTAGCAGAGGCAGCTCCCAGGGCAGAGCGGCAGCAGTGACACTGAGCACAGCAGCACCCGGTGCCGAAGGCAGAGCAGGAGGAATAGAGCTCAGAAACCAATCCCATGACCACATCTGTCTTTTCTGCCTCCCTAATTGATCATTTGAATCTTACCGAGTTGATGGAGTCATCAAATAGAAATACGCAGCCAAAGAGCGCATCAATACGCGTTGATGCTGATAGGAATAGAGTCATTTAGGAATAGAGTCGTTTAGGAATATATAGGAATATAGTCACTACTTCTGCTTCAGCTATCCCCTGTGGCATCAGTGAACAGAAAGCTCCGAGTGGAAAGAATTAATTTCCCTTCTACTGACTTTATGGCATGCAGTGGCTTCCCCCAGTGTGTAACCTATACTTTAATGTTTAAAAAAAAAAAAAGGAGAAAAAGAAAAATGATGGCTCCAACAACATATGTCTTTGTAGTGGTATTCCGAAGCAATCTGCCATACAAGTACTATTCCTCAGTCACAATGCAGACCCTGCATGGTGCAGACACCACCAGCAGTCCCATACAGCTGTGCATGCACGCATTCACCAGCCCTCTATCTGATACCTTAATGCCATTGCATAATTTATGTATTTTTGTATGCATTTCTTGCTGTACATACACACGTGGTTTGCTCAGCCCTCAGGAAATCTGTGTAAAGGAAATGACACACGCTGTAAGAGATGTCAGCTACCTTTCTGATGCTTCAGCACCAAACGTAATGAAGCAGAAAGGCAGCGGTGGAGGAACATTTGGGTGTTGGGGAGTGTTGGGGAGACAATTTATTGTCTTGTTAAATCCAGGCATCAACATCTTATCTCATAAGCAAGTGGATGTGCAAAAAAATAAAAATGCTGATGTAGCTGTCAGCCCCAGTCCTCTTTACTTGGGCTGCCTTAGTGCACGGTGCTCCTCCTGCTCCCTGCACTGCCCTGGGCTCACAGCAATGCAAGGAGCAGGATGGCAGTGCTCAGTCTGCACCCAGCTGTGCACTGAGTGCTTGGAGGCAGGCTGCTCACATGGGCCTGGACACAGCCTCCTGTGAATGGGGTGGAGCCCCATTACGCCCCATCTCGCAAACTGGCTTTGTTGACACGGACCTTTGGTGAATTGTCTGTTTCTATGGTGACAGAGCAGAGTAAATGTATCATGGGCCTGACTGTCTTCATCTCCCCGTTTTCTGCAAAGTCTTGGCTACCCACAATAAAAATACAGCATCTATTTCCTGCAGATCATCAGCTGAGACCTACGGGCATGGCCACAGGCTTCAGTCTGTGACAGATCACTCCGGCAGAGCTGCATATGGAAGGCATGGGCTGCACGGGCACAGTTAATAACAACCACTGTCCATAAGGCGGAGACGCAGGAATCACCGTGAGAGGAAAGGAAGAAAGGAAATGCTTTTCAATTTTGGTCTTGCAGAGACAGAAATATCTGACTGAAAAATCCATAGCTGCCCAACACAGTAATACAAAAGGAGGTGGATGTAGACAGGAATCTTAGATGGTGTAGATAATTGCCGGGGGGGAGCGTAATAGAAACGGACATTATTCCCCTAGCTTATTCCCCTCCTATGCTCACAGCTGGAGCAATTTGAGGAGTCCCACCACATAGTGGCACCTGCATGGGGCGGGTGCTGGAGGGGAATGCTCTGCACTGAGAGTTCTAGGGCTTTAAAATGCAAACGCTGCCCAACCCTTGCATATTTGTAACCACCACTGGGAACTGAAGTTGTTCTGGATGTTATTTTAAATCCCGCTTTCTTGCCAAGAATGTGAGTTTTGCTGGAGCAAAAACATGATGAATACCTTCCTGTCTCCTTATGATTCACATCACGACTCGCAGCCAAAGCAATATCATCGAGCCTCTCCTAAATCTTTAATATTTCAAATGAATATTTAGAAAATGCCTTTCCCGATATGAGAAGCCTCGGCGCAGCACTCAGGAGGATTGCCCTTTGGATTGAGGTAGGATTGAAATATTTAAATGTGCTACAGTTTCAAATGGCAGCTTACTGCTCGCCTCACTTGTAAAAATAAGAAATAAAATATTGAAAAGTGAAGCATATGATTATCATCCCCCCCAGGACTGAAACTGTGGATTGACTGAAAAATGGTGGTTTTATAGGCAGGAGAGTTCACCCTGTGAGCGTGGACATACACGGCAGGGGAGAGCCTGGCTTAGGCCTGCAGAGATCATAGAGCTACAGAATGGTTGGGATGGAAGGGAACTTAAGGGTCCTAGAACCCTGAAATGGTTGGGTTGGAAGGAGCCTCAAAGGTCACAGAACACTGGAATGGCTGGGCTGGAAGGGACCTCAAAGGTCACAGAACCCTGGAATGGTTGGGTTGGAAGGGACCTCAAAGGTCACAGAACCCAGGAATGGCTGGTCTGGAAGGGACCTTAAGGGTTCTAGAACCCTGGAATGGTTGTGTTGGAAGGAGCCTCAAGGGTCACAGAACCCTGGAATGGTTGGGCTTGAAGGAACCTCAAAGGTCACAGGACTCTGGAATGGTTGGGTTGGAAGGGACCTTAAGGGTCCTAGAACCCTGGAATGGCTGGGCTGGAAGGGACCTTAAGGGTCACAGAACCCTGGAATGGCTGGGCTGGAAGGGACCTCAAAGGTCACAGAACACTGGAATGGTTGGAAGGACCCTTTAGGGTCCTAGAACCCTGGAATGTCTGGGAAGGGACCCTATAGTTCCCCCACGCCCATCCCTGCCATGGGCTGGCTACCTCCCACAGCTCAGGCTGCCCAGGGCCCATCCATGGCCTTGGGCACCTTCAGGGCTGCACGAGGCACTGAGCAGCTGTTGCTCTGTGCCAGGGCACTGGGACCCTCTGCAGATTCTTCTCCAGAGAAATATAATCAGAAATATGGGATGTTTGGATTCCCTGCCATCTTCAGGCTCTTTCCTCTGTGAAAGCAGTAATCAAATCTCACATACAGCCCTAAGCATAATTTAACTAAAAGTACACAGTGATTATTATTTTATTATTCCATTATTATTAATGGCATTAATCATGTTGTTTATTATTTAAAAAAAAAATGAATAATGCATCTTTATAAGCACACAAATTTAGAAGTGAAAAAACACAGCTCCCTGTGAAAGCATTCATGTTGTCAGAAAGGCCAGCCTCAAATAATTGCCCACTTAACCTGCAAGCGGGTGCAAGGATGAAGTCCAACTGACCCTGTCTCCATCCAGTTCCCATTCTTTTGTAGACAGGAGCCAGATCTATCACATATCACAAAACTGCATATTAGTTCCATGATCTTACATTGCATTTAAACCAGCTCCTAAACTCACCTTGCTGTAGGCACACACCATGCGTTGGAAATGGTATTTGGGTGAGTAAAATGATTTAGCCACTTTTCTCCCCCTGCCTCACACCACTCTACTTTTGGAAATGTCTCTCCCACAGGTTCCTCAACCCTGACTCCAACAGCCATTCAGCAAAGCCAAACCCAGAACAAAGCAGCAAACCCAGCGTGCTGGAGGAGTATCTCCACATCAAACAGCGCATCTAATGAGTTTTCCTGTGCTATTTTGATGCACACCCCCATACTTGCATACCATACCATTCACCTGACATTTCTATTTTCTGGCTAACACAAGTGAAACTGCAGCTTGTACCCAGCACAATGAAGTCTGGTTCCATGCACACTGTGCAAGTGCCTTAACTTTAAGCCTTTTAGAAAGCAGCCTATTGCAAAGATGAGATCCAAAGGCTGGTGAAATTCTTCTACTCTTGAAGTCTTAGGATAAAAAATAGGTATTTACACTCAAAGAGCTGACCCTAGCAGGAGTTTCCCCAAAGAACCCATGGGACAAGAGGTGCTCAGCACCCTGGAAGGAGCCATGCCATGCACCAGGGCTTTTCATCATATCTGATGCAGTCCTAGATATACGTTTACACTAACTGTATCCAAACAAGCTGTTTCAATGGCTTTTGGAAGGATTTGGTGTCAGTAACAACCATAAGCAACATAGTGAAAAATCTGCCACATCTATTTGAAAAAGATGGAGTAACTTATGGGAGTAGAATATACAGCATGTACACGACTAGGTTAGGACACAGATTTCCTGCTTACTCTGGCCAACGAGCAACTTTATCTGTTTTATGGTCTATTTAACACGTTAGCATCTGGGTGGAGCAGCGAAGTGGCACCTAGAATTCTGAAGGTTGGAGAAGACCTCCAGCCCACCCCCCATGCCTGCATCCCTCAGTGCCACATCCCCACAGCTCTGGGACACCCCCAGGGATGGTGACCCCCCACTCCTTGGGCTCGCATGCCACTGCCTGACTGCTCTGTGGAGAAGGAATTGGTCCTCATACCCACCCTGACCCTCCCCTGGTGCAACCTGAGGCCTTCATTTCTTCTCTCATCATTATTAGCCTTTCCTCTAGGTTTCTAGCTTTCATCCCAGACTACACGAGGAGTGAAGCACCACCAAACAGCTCACATCTAATGCAGCACTTTTCTCACTTCCCAGTTCTGCTCAATAACAACAACTCCTGGCAGCTGCACTATCATGCACATCCAGTCCAAGCTGAAACGTTGTTGCTTGTCGTAAGAAAGCTTTTTCCAGTATTTGGTGTAGAACTGGTTTTATGTAGGTGGTTGTGATTAGAGCTGACGTTAATTAGAAGAAATGCTAATATACCAGATGGGTTAAAGGCACATTGAAGGAGCAATAAGCACAGTACATGTGCGTGTGGGGAAGGAGTTGGAGTTGTTAGCTATACGTGCCCAGCCCACACATCCCAGCATTTAGGAGACTGCTATAATCCACTGTATTAATAGCACAGGATTCTGGCACCCACCCGTATTTTGGGATGAGGATTTATCCTCATGCAGCTCCTGCGCTCTGCCCCTGATGTCCCATGCTGCCCCATGCTGCCCCACAGGGCAGCATGAAATCCCATCCTGGGAACCAACCCTGGCTGAAGGCGTAGGGAGAGCTGCAAAGGGAGACTCACCCAGCAGAGCCCTTGGGGCTGTGCACCTGCTCCTGCCCACTGCTGTGCCAGCACCCAGCCCTGGAGCTCCAGCAGCAAAGGATGCTGGAGCAGGAACACGTCCCAGTGCCATGGCAACTGCTGTCCTTTCCTTTGCACTAGCATTTCCAAGGTTGCACTTGGAAATCTTTCTGCATAGTGCAGGGAATACAAAAGAGATCTCCCCTGCTAGCTATGAAGAAGGAGCTCCCCATAGGATCGAGGGCACTGGCACAGAGCAAAGTGCTTTCCCAAATGGTTCTCAATGCTCTGACTGGGGCTGTTCAGCCTGCCTGTCATTTACCATGTCCTGAACGGAGCCGGGAGAGAATTTCATAATGACACACCTTAAGGATTTGCTACAGCTCTAAAAGTCACCGAGCTGTACATCCCTACCGACCCAAACACACTCCGGTACAGCATCACCCTGCCCTGCCCTCTGCAGCACAGCTGCATTGCTGTGTCTTGGTGGAGGCACAGGAATTGGGCTGTCTTTTATTTTTAATCCTTTCACCTTCCCATCACTTAACCCATCACTGCAACCAACACCTCAGCCTTTCCAAAAGCATCTTAGGAGATGGAGCCACAAGAACCACTTCGCTTTCATTTACCGACACAATCTGTGCCCTCCCTGCTGGTAATTCCCGAGCACTATAAGATACCCCAGACCGGATGGGAGCCATAAGGGTCACTGAGCCCCCTCCCACCCTGCTCAGCCTTTGGCGGATAGAAAGCAAAAGGAAACAGAACCCGCTTTGTGGAAATGAGCCTGAATATTCCCATTGTGCAAACTCACCCTGTGGGTGGGTGGGATAAGTGTGAATAACACGATGGGTATTTCAGGGAACTGCTATTACAAACCTGGCCATGCATCCCGTGGAATGCAAACTACACAATTAGGGAACGTTTGCATAATTGCTGTAGGTACATGAGAAGAGCAGCATTAATTGCTTTGAAAGATGCATTTCTTAAAGACTTAAAAGCGGCACAATTTCAACACCTATGTTCATCTACGACTATTTTACCTCGGCATCATTAATTACCTTGCTTTCCAACCTATGAATTAAAATAAGCAAAAAAAAAAAAAAAAAGCAAGTGTGTATTTTTAAAGATTAGAAACCCCTACATCTAGAAGGTGGGTGACATTTTCTCAGGAAGAACCACAAAAGCTTGGAAATATATTTATTCATTCACTCAATACATCGCATACCTGCTTTATCTGTGCATAACAAGTGCATAGCTGCACACAAGTTTACCTTTATGTGCAAAGGAAGAGAGCAAAACCCCGTTAATGCTGCTGACTTCCAACCATGTATTCCACACTGCAGTCTGCATTTGCTTGGGGTGGGAAATTGGAGAGGGATGAGTTGCAGCAGCCCCTCTGTGCCTGTGTTGGCACTGACCTCTAAGGGGCAGAGGCACTGATGGCCAAAGGGAAGCGTAATCATCTCCATCTCTGGGAGTGCCACAAACAGCAGGAGATCCCCTGGAGGTAAGGGGGACAATGAGGGGCTGAGCTGACTTGCACTGATAATATTCCCACTAAAAAAAGGCAAAGAATCATAGAATCCTAGAGGTCTTCTCTAACCTAAATGGCTCCATGATCCCACAAGTTCTATTTACCACATCTACGTCATTCTATAGGTACAGAGTGGGATCACACAGGTATTTTATCGCTGTCTGGGGCTCATTATCAGAGCAGGGCTCGTAGGCCATCACTTCTCATGGTGCAGCACCCCATGAGGTCACTCAGGGCCATCTCCCTTCACCCCAGTGCTGCTGTAACTCAATTCTTCCACTCCACTGCCAGGCTGCCAACAAACAAGTGCAAATAATCATATGTACATTCTTTCAAGTATGAAAAGCCACTTCTAAGCAGAACTACAACTTTTCACCACAGTTCCACCATCTTTGCTTTCCCTAGACTCACTTGATCTATCACCTGCAGGTTCTAAGTTCAAATTGCCCCGTGAATTTCTAAAGCACGCAGCTCACAAGGACGGACGCAGCACCAAGAATCCCCTTTAGCATTAAGCAATGACTCGGAGCCCAACACGGTGGGGCTGCTGTTGTGGCTGCTGCAAAGCAAACAAGGTGCAGGAGAGCAGCAGCTGCCGGCCTGGAAGCAGGGAGCTGTGCACGGCCAGGGATGCTGAGCGCTGCCATGGCAACGGGCGCGCGGTACCCAAATGCCAAGGATGGAGGAGAGATGTGGTGGAGAGAATGGGCTGTAAAACTGCTCAGCTGTTGCTGCTGACTTTAAAGACAAGGAATTGTTTGGTGCTATGGATTTTCTACTTTATTTTTAGATAGGGCTTTGATCCTTAGCAGAGCCATGGTGTCCCTCCTGAGCACTGCCCTCCACAGCCAGCCTGCCTTCATCTGTGCACAGCAGGCACAAAAGAGAAAAGAACTGGAGACAGAGAGACAACTTCTATACCTGTCTGCATCATTAATTCCAGCTCTGACTGAGCAACTCTCTAGCAAGCTCCTGAATATCAGCAGCTGCTCGGGAAAGGAGCAAAGCTACCAAACTGCAATTTCAATGCACGTATATTTATAGAGAGACAAAACAGATGCGTGAAATGCGATGCTCTATCACACACAATGCTTGTGAGCACACTTGGCACACGTTCCTGTTCTGCACACCCAGGTGTGCACAGGCACACAGGGAGCATCTGAGTGCCCAGTGCTGCCCACCGGCACAGCCTGGGGCTGCAGACCCCCCCAGCAGAGCTCACTCAGCACAGTGCACTTTCCTGGGTTTATTAGAGCAGAAATAATGAAAACCTAAAACCCGATTAAGTTTAATAAGTTCTTTTTTTTTCTTTCACGGACGCATTAACTGCCAAATTACAGATTCATTCTGTCCAGCCAGCCGCAAATGTTTTGGCAGAAATAAAATCCATCCTTCACAGAGAAGCAAGAATTCCTTTCCCAATAGCAACCTTGGTCACAGCAGCATAAAGGAACTCAGTGTCCAGCTCTGCAGCCACACCTGTGAGGCCAGTGCTGCTGGAGAGGGTGGGCTCTGGAAGAGAAGGCTTTGTGCTTCCCCTCTCAGAATCCAGCCAGGCTCCAGGACAAAAAGCCTCCAAAGCTGCCCAGCAGCTGGGCTGTTTTCCAGCACAGGATGGCCTAAGTGCCTACAGAGCATCCCTCACACGGAGAAGAAGTAGGAAAATTTCTGTCTGGGGATTCACATGGAATTACACGCTCACAGATTCAATTGCAGCCCCATCTCACCACACAGGTCCTGCCTGGAGAGCCATCCATTGCACCCTGAGGCACCATTTGGAGGATGCTGTTTGCCCACCTGAGGCTCAGGTGCTCTAAGGGCACTGGGCTGCTGCATGCCAAAGCTGCTCGGGCCCTGGGACAGAGGGGAGGTGTGGGCATTCCTCCCCACAGAGCTCTCTATTGCTTCAGCTGGTGATTTTGCTTTACTAAACTATCCCTGAATTATTTATAGCAAGAAAACTATAAATACCCACAAACACCATCATTTATAAAGTCCTCTTTTATATCTGTTAACTTACTTAGCATTTGATTGCATGCATGTTCCCTATCACCCACACATATATTTGGGCTGCTTCCAATAATCCTGTGCACATTTATGTTGATAATTTCTGGACACACCATCATTTAATCACAGAATCCCACAACTGAAAGGGGCCTCTGGATCTGTCCCAGGTGTGTTTGGCCCCATCCCCCACCCTTCAGCTGTGGGTCAGTGCTGCTCAGACCCCTCAGCCTTCTCTCCTTTGGACACACAGCCTTGGGGCTTTCAGCCCATCCCCATCAGGAGGTGCTCCAGCCCCCAAAAGCTCTGCAATCCTCCTGGGAAGTTCGGTGCTTATTAACTCAACAGGGTTATATATATAAAATCCATCCCCAGGCAGACAGGCTGAGTTCAGCCTGAGGAAAGGACAAGAAAATAACCATCAAACACAACCCCACAACAACAAGACCTGTATGGCTGTATATAAGAACACACTGAGACAAAGCACTTCCCCATAAAGGCTCAGCAGTGGAAGGGGGCACCATGTCCAGCTGCAATAGCAGTGACGTCACTTGAAATACCACGGCACATCAAGGATTGACCAGCACAGCAGCTAATTGCTCCCAATGATGAGCACAGGAAGGGAGAAGCTGCATTTCACTTTGCAGCGTGTTTCATCCCAAATTGCAGCGTATGAGTTTGACAATAAAGGAGGGCTGATAAATCCCCCCCACCAAACCCCAAGAAGCCCTTCCCTGGCTGGCTGCTTACCCCTGGATGAGACACAGTGCCTGGGAAGTCCCCTCCAGGAGCCCCCCAGCTTTTTTCCCCTCCCACCATGACTGACTGGTGCTGGTGAGGCAGTGCCAGCTGCCTACAGCTGTGGTTGGTTGTTGCCAGCCCTCCAGCACCAGTCCAAATCACATCAGCAAGCCAAAACACAACAACCGCTCCCAAAATAAGCCTAGGCCGCTATTTCCCACTTTATGCCCAGTTCTGCAGAAGGACAATAGGTCGAACTGACAAAAGCCAGAAACCCCACTGACGAGCTCATTACCTTCCAATAACGCCGTGCGCACAGCACCAGCACTTCCCTGGGAAAGCAAAGTGTTTTCCAAATCACCTGTCACCCATCAGAGTGCTCTGAGACACCAGTGCTTGTGTTGGTGATGAAACCAGGCTGGTCCAATGACCACCATGCAGCTGCCACCAGAGGCACCACCACAGTAACCCACACAGCAACTCAAGCACAGCTCCTGCAGCAGCAGAGGCTCCCAATGGGAACTGGGACACCCCCCCCTCCTCACAACTCCCCCCCAGCCCAGCTGGGTGCTGGGGTGGAAAAGCTGGTGCGAGTCCAGCTGTGGCAATGCCGGAAGCTTCCCATGGGGTTCTGCTGAAAACAGGACACAGAGGAGGCTGCAGGATGCTCTGGGAACAGCAATGGCCATGGGAACGATGGGGAAGGCAACAAAGAGGACAGCCAGTAGAGGATGCAACTGCTGTCTGCAGCTCTCAGCGCTTCCCTCTGTCTTTTTGCTCTGACAGCTGGCATATCACCTCTGAGCAATCAGGATTACATGGTTACAATTAAGGGCCAAGCTCAGAATTGCAGCTAATTAAGAACACACTCCAAGGCAAAGCTCATGCAACTCAATGTATACTAACTCGTGCTGATGTACATTATAACCTCAGGGGGGGAACCTGCCATTGGTGTGGTCTTTATGGGGGTGGATACAGACGTTTTAGGGAAAAAAAAAAACCTGTTCATAAGAGGAAGGAAGCAACTGGAAACCAGCACCTTCCCCAGGACAGACAGGGATATCAGAGGAGAGCCTCATTCCCTGAAGAAGGCACAGAAATGTTTAAGAGGAACAAACAGCCAAGCCTCTCTCCCAAACCAGAGGCACCTGAGCTGCTTTGTGGTGGAGTCACCAGCATTTGAAAGAGATGCCCTATCATGGAAATCCAGAGCAGAACATCTGCTGATGTCTTGGAAATGATAATGAAAAACCCAGTCTGCAATTGAAGACAATTTAACAAACCACATTATGCCGTCCTTGAATTGTTATAATCATCCCTGGTGAAGCTTCACAGGGGCCATAGGACGCAACCCCAGCACATGTAATGGAGTACACACAGCCTGCTGGAAAAACAGCAAGAACAGGGCACTCTGCAGGGACCAAAAGTCTGAACAGGTGTTAACATCTTCTGTGACAGCCCAGAAAAGGAAGGCAATAAGAAGTGACTTCAATATGGAAATGTTATTTTTTTTAGAATGAAAAAAAAAAATGCAGTATCATTCAAGGAAATACAAAACAAGATGGGGCTGCAATTTCAGATGTCAAACAGCAATATTAAGTAGGGTAAACGTGTCCCCTCAGAGCTGCCAGATGCAGGAGGCTCCTCCAAAGAGGCCTTAACTGCATTGGCTGCACTTGCGACTCCACCAGGAGCAGCTTGATCCCTGATAGCCAACACTGCACGGATGGCATTGCTGCCTTTGGTAACCTGAGCTGAGCAACGTGACCAACTGTTTTTGTCGTGTTCAGAAAGAAAAACTGAGTTCATAAATAAAATGGAGAGGTTCAAGGCCAACCAGGAGCAATTAGCGGCCGTGCCTCAGTGGGCTTACGTCACGACATCTGAGCAAGTCTCAAAGAGGTTACCAAGAAAACAGTAGGATGAAGGCACTCATTAAAGACAGAAGGATATTGGTAAAGTGAAACAGTGTCCCACGTCTCAGCTGACAGCAGCAGGCAGCTGAGCAGGAGCCAGGAGGAAGCCAGCAGAGCTGCTGCCATGTTTACAACAGTCTGCTCTGTTGTGAGACTCCCAGCGCTCAGCCAGGGGCGATGCAAAGCACTCATGGAGGGGATGGGCGCTTTGGTCCTGCTGACAAAAACAAGGAGAAGTGGCTCAAGCTGGGTGATTCTGGGACTGATGGCAAAGCTCATTTTCTCTCCCTAAGTTGCTTTGATGGTTAGGAGCACGCCTTTTCTAAGAGCAGTTTCCCATTAGAACTTGAAATGTTCCCTTCTCTCACGTAATCAGAGAGAAATCACAGCCCGCAGGGGGAATGAGTGGAGTGCCCAAAGCCAGGCAGAAGTGCAGTGGCCCCCGATGGGCAGCACTGCCCTGGGTGGGAGCCCCACATCACCCACAGAACATCCCAGGGACCGCAGTGCTGCCTTCCCCAGGTAATCACAGTGATCAGAGCCAGAAACAGCACTTTCTGCACACAGCACAGGGCCCTACGAAGGCAGGAAGGCTTTGAGCACTCCCTGGGATGCTATTTTCTGAATTGCCTTTATATTTTTCCAGAAATCTCTAAATGCACTCAAGCAATAGCCTGCTTTTAGGTCCCCTCCCTCCTCAATTCTCATTGGAATATTTATTTTCCCACTTTGCTTACTTATCAGTGAATACACAGATTCTTCTCTTCATTTAATACACCCAAAAGCATTGCGAGCAAGAGCTGCATGAGGGCAAGACAGCAGGCACACAGCCCGGATGGCCGCAGTGACAAAAAGCAGCTTTCAGTGTTTATCACCTGGTTTCTCTTAGATACCATTGTTACCAAAGTCATCCTAGGAGAAGCCCAGGTTTCCTGCAGACGACAGCACAAAGACTCCGAAATGACTCATTTGCAGCAGTAGAAACGTTGCATTTATTTCACTTTTCATCACACTATTAAAGATAGTGCTCCTGTTTCTGTAAAACAACTGCCCACACAGCCTCTGCTAATGTCACAGCTGGAGTTGTATGTTCACATTTCTTTTTTGGGGGGTATTTTAGAAGTCTTGGGCATTAGTTAGAATGATTGAATGGCCGGGGTTGCAAAGGCCCACAGTGCTCATCCAGCCCCAACCCCCTGCTGTGTGCAGGTCGCCAACCAGCAGCCCAGGCTGCCCAGAGCCACATCCAGCCTGGCCTTGGATGCCTGCAGGGATGGGGCACCCACAGCCTCCTTGGGCAACCTGTTCCAATGTGAGCACAAACCATTCTATATGTGCAATTTCTACACGGAGTCACTGTTGTGCCAGGGGGTGGAGACGAGCAGGATGCATCTGACTCTCAATTTAGGGGTGCACTGGGGCACTCTCCAGGCTTTTGGTCCACAGTGAGGTGGAAGCAGAGCCCAGCAGCAGCGTGGGATGAGCTGCAATGCTCAGACCAACAGGAGCAGGGCCACACAGGGCCAAAGGCCCCATTGCTCACAGGGGGCAACAGCTCAGTGACCGACCAGCTGTCCTGTTTCCACCATCTGTTTTTTAACTTCTTCCTCCCTCTTTTAATGCATGCCCACGAGGACAAGCACTGCGCTGTCTCTGAGCTGCCAGGTGGTCCATCCTCCCCCCCCCTCAGCTCCCTCTGCCCAGCCTGGGATGCTTGCCAGGCCAACCCCACAGCCAGCATTCGAGGCCAGGCTGGATGTGGCTCTGGGCAGCCTGGGCTGCTGGTTGGTGACCTGCACACAGCAGGGGGTTGGGACTGGATGGAGGCCATTCTGTGATTCTATGATCAGGGTGATGGATCTGTGGCTGGTGCTGTTTAGGACAATTTCTCTTTCTTAAATTTTACTCTTTTTCCCACTAAGCTGCAGATATTTGATATCTTGTTGGTTGAAAAGCCATTTAAATACTTCTGCTCTTTCACATACATTAAATTGTTGAAAAAATATAAAACCCACCCTAATTTTTCTTCCTCCCTTTCTTCTCCATTAAGATAAAACATTTCCTTCACTTATAGATTTGATCCCTCATTGTATCTTCCCCTGCCTTTAAGTATCAGAGCGTTTATTAAACTGAATGCTTCAGAAATCTGTTTCTATAGAGACGGATCTATCCCGATTCAACAAAAGGCTTGCAAGAGGGAGAAAAGGAGACCGGACATCAGGCAACAGGCGGCCCCAGATGCACTGGATAACACTGTCCTACTGTGATCCTCAGCTCACAGATGAGCCCAATTAGCGAGCAGTGCTTTATGAGGGGTGTGTTTGAGCCAGCAGCCTGGGAGGGATGCAATCACAGCACTGCCCAAAGGCCAGCCTCACCTCAGGCACCCAGCTTTGCACTTGTGTCACACTGAGCACTGCAGGGGCGCATAAATCCAGCTCCAGGACAGATTCATTTCCTTGGTGCCTCAGGTCATGAGATTTTCCAGTAGTTTGCAGGCTGTTCCATGCCTATAAAGCATCTGCTACGAGGGAAACCAGCTAGAGATGTACACCGTGTGTTTTCCACAGCCCGTTAGGGGAGGGAAGCACTGATTTAGCAAAGCACCACTCCACAGACATCACTTCTTGTGGTTGTGCTGCATCCTACACACAGCACTTCGGTAACCTGATTAAAGGCTCTGTGCCTCACCCCTGGAAGCAACGCACGGCCATCTCTGGGACTTCCCATGCACGAGAAGAGATTTTATGCTGCCAGCTCATCCCCACCCCTGTGCCTACTGCTATAGGAAAACTAACAGCACAATTCCTATAACTGGTACACGGAGCCAAGGCACTGCTGATCCCAGCCATCATTTTAAGTTGCCATGGAAACAACCTTGCATAGAAGGGGCAGTGTTTAATGTTCTGTTAATGCAAGGTACCGCAGTGAATCATGCTCATTCACAAAGGGGTGTATTTCTCACACAGTGTAATTCCTGCATTTGTGCCCTTCACTGGAAGCTGGCTTATGGTGCGGGCAGGGGCTCCTCATAGCACACGGCCAACACAAATGGCCACATCACCTGCAGCATCAGCAGGAGCTCCCCAGGAGAAAAGTCCCAGGCAGGAAAGGAATGCCAGAACACAAGCAAACCAGACGGAGCTTCCAGCCTCTGTGCTGCTCACCCTGGCTCCCATCCCTCTGGATGCCCACAAGCAGCCTGATGCTGCTAACACCCCACACCTCCGAGTTTACCCGTGCTTTATTTGCACAGCAGTTATTTGCTCTGCTGAAAGCTCCTCAAGCACCGTGGGACATATTTCCAAACCAAAGTTTGGCCTTTAGAAGAATTAAAGAAAAAGCAGAATCAAGTCAAATGCCACAAGCTTCGCCCCCACCCCTCCATAAGACCACCTCAAGTCTTGCTTATCACAGCCCAAACGTGTCTCATTTCTCTTATCATTGCCTTTCCCGTGACACTGACCAGTTATATATCCTGCTCAGACATCTCACACACCTTTCCTATCATTTTCTTCACTGAATAATTGTACTCTACTTAATTTTCCCTGCAGAAATCACTTCATGCTCTCACAAATTAGATAAGAATATGACATCAGTTATCACTGCTGTAGTCTTTTGGACACTGGACAGGGGGGAAAAGATGTCAGAATAACATTTAAAATATACAAATGCCATCAATTAATTTATTAGTAAGAGACTCCATCCTGATGCTGGTCCAACATGCATGGTGGATCATGCTACCCACAACAGCCTGAAGATTCTTTCCCACAGGCAACAGTCAACACTGAGGCCATTTTCACTTCATACAGTTTGGATGGCATCCCCATGCAGTGCTGGGAGTTATGGCCAGGTTCCTAAGTACCTCAGAAGCAAGTTCTTTGTTTATTTTATCGTTTAACTACTGTAATTATGTTTTCAAAACAAAATACATATTCGCGTTTTCTTGTAGAAGAGCTGCTCCACACCTGCACTAAGCAGCCCAAGGACTGCTGCTTCACATTCCTGGGGCCATGGCCTTTCATAGTCATAGAATCCAGAAGGCATAGAACAGCCTGGGTTGCAAAGGCCCACAGCGCTCACCCAGTCCCAACCCCCTGCTGTATGCAGGTCACCAACCAACAGCCCAGGCTGCCCAGAGCCACATCCAGCCTGGCCTCGGATGCCTGCAGGGATGGGGCACCCACAGCCTCCTTGGGCAACCTGTGCCAGTGCCTTGCCACCCTCTGGGTGGAAATAAGCATCAGGATCCACAGCAGGTTGTCACTGCCGTGATCACAACAGCACCTGGCAATCCTACAGGACTCTCAGAAGCAAACAACTCACTCCAAGCTGTGGAGGAACTCAGACACTTGAGCACAAACCCACAGAGAGAACAGAAACAGAGCCCCAGCCCTGGCTGCCCCAGCCCATCCCATTGGCTGCTCTGGCTGCAGCACGATGAAGGCAGGAGTGCATTTTTAGGGACAGTTTGGCCCCAAGGCACTTCCAGCAGCTAGAGCTAGCTGCAAAATCCCAGCAAGGAGGGGCAGAATAAGGCCAGTGCACAAAAACCACTTTGGGAACACAAAATTAAGTAAGTGCAGGAACCTCAAAACCTCGATTGTACTTACAGACGTGGGGGCAGAAGCTTCCCACACCCTAGGCCTGCCAACACAGCGCACACCACAGAGGCAATGCCCACTGCCAGCTACACCACGGCTCTGTAATACATCATGCAGTGCTGTACTGCACTCCACCCACGTGTACAGTCATTATTTACAGCATTTTTTTCATATAGAAAATAACAGCATGATGCAAATAATTCAGTTAGCTTCCAAGAGGCAGAAAATAAATCTCAGATTGGAGCAAACGCAAACATCAGCATGCTCTCTGCCCAGCTCGGAGCAAGAAACAATTCTTCAGTAGATTTCCCCTACATGATGCAATAACATAATGCAGTACAAAGTACAACAAGATGCCAGAGAAGCAAGATCTTTGGCTATAGCAAATTGGGATCTGCTTAGATGCAATAGCAGTAGACACAGAAACTAGAGAAAACAATTGCTTACCTTTAGAAGACCTCTCAGATCCTCTGACAGGGAAGGACCTCCAGATGAGATGCCCCCACCTTCACTACCAAGCCTTAAATGAGGTCTATCTAGGAAGGGTTGGATCCTGGCTCCACCCCTTCTGGGCACTCAGGTGTATTGCATGCACCTGAGCTCCCCTGGGTTGACCTTGCCTTGCCACCAGGAACTTCATCACTGCTTCAATCAGTGACTCAGCATTTGTGTTACAAACAGCATTCAGGTATTTGTATTTTCTGAGGGAATCCTAACCTTTGGTCATTCTTAACAATAAGCTTCTATGGATATGACATCAATGCTTGCAACTGAAAGCCATTGCCCATGATGGTGGCTGCACTCAGACAAGAAAATCTTACTCACACTGAAGGAAAAGCCTCAGAAACAGCATCAGTGCCAGGGATGTGCTGGGGGAGAAGCACTCACTTGCTGCCCATGAGCCTGAAGCCATCTGAATGGATTTCAGCCGTCCCATAGGTGGGATTTCAGCTGATGCGATGTTTTTTACAGTAGAAAAGCAAGATGCTAGATGTGTTTATTTTCCCCTCAAACTGCCTGAGGTCATTAACTCTTATAGGAAGCAACGGAATTGTCTCACTATGGGGAAAAATATGCGCTCAACCTACAGCGTTATGTCTAACCCCACATGAGGCACTGTTACTTCTTTGTTCCTATGGACAGATGAAGTCGATCTCTGCAGACCCTCAATGGAGTGTTAAGTAGCAAAACTTAAACGATCCAAAATACCATTTTTATTAGAACACACAAAACAGGGCTACAAAAACACAGCGAGTGGGTTGGGTACATGTGCTGTACAGTCCTTCAGGTGCTAAAAAACAAACCAGGAGGCAGAGGAGCACTCAGCAACCATCGAGGGGATATAATTAAGCAAAGAAAGTAACTATTATTAGAAAGCCCTTCCTTATTTATAAGCAGTGGGATATTTTAACCAGGATGAAAGCAGCGACGGCCTGACAAAACCCAAAGAAATGAGGACAGGAGATGCACTGAGGGCTCTCAGTCAGCCTGCATGCAGGAGGGGATGGCACTGGAGAACCCCCTCCTTGTTCAGAGCTGACCTCCAGGAGGAAGGGCTGCAGGGCAGTGGGGAACAGCAGGCAGCACAGAGAAGGGATGGGGCTTTGGTGGATCACCCTGATTGGCAGTAGCTGTGAAGAAGCCCAACTCATCCACCCACAGAGGATGGGGCTGGGCTAAGAGAGGGCAGCTGTGCCACAAACAAGCTGTGAACCAGAGGAAGCCAGCTAGCATGCATACTGATTTACCCCAAAGATGATTTTTGCTGTTTTATGCAAGAAAGCTAATCATGTGCTTGACCACAAAATTATAAGCTATTAGAAATAATGTTACTCATTTAGTAATTAGAAGATTAACCAAAGCTCTCTCTATAGCAGTCGTAAGAGTTCACCTCGCACATCATCCAGGATACAGTTCATTAGTTGCAACTAGCTGCTCTTAATCTAAAGGATAATAGCCCTTCACATTCAGCAAAAAATTCCCATCCCTCTTACAAAGTCCATTAACTTCAGCTGATAACTACCAGCCCATTATCTTCATTCTGTAGATGGCAAACTGCCCACGCACGGGGTAAATAGACTGCACCACACTTCTTGGTGCTTTCACCAAGCTCTTCTGAAGACACGTGCCAAGCTGCTTCCACCTGCCCGGGCTGGCTGTGGTTGTGCACGAGTCCCCTTTTGGGGCTTGACTTTCATTCAGTACAACACAGCACTGCAGAGAGGACCCACAGATGGGTGAGGGGAAGGAGGAAGAGGGGACAGAGCTGTGGTTGGGTGTTAGGAAAAGCCTCTTACCAAGAGGGATGTCAAGTGCCAGGGCAGAGGCTGCAGCATCCCCAGCTGGGGAGAGGCACCGAGCAGCCTGGTCCTGCTGCAGGAGGGGTCACACAGCATCCCAGGGTCCTGCCGGGGCTGTGTGGCTTTAAGAGGCTTTGCTTGTTTGTTTCTTTTAATTTTATTATCATTCCATCAGTCAACCAGCTGATTTTTACTAGCAGTATGAGTCACCTGCTCAGGACTAAATAAAGATCCCAAGAGCTCTGATAGGAACATATCAAAACATCACACAACATCATCTCACGTGAACGCATACATACTGAACATAAAATCCACTCATCACCTGGCTATTAAAAACGAGTCTCATTAGCAATGCTAATTCCAACTCAGGTTATAGGCACAGTTCCCTTAAAGCCAGCCCCAGACCCCACAGGGAATCCTTGGTCCTGGAGTCCTCTCACTGATGCAGAGTTCAGCACAGAAGGATGACACTGCAATTAACCCCAGCACTTGCTTTAATCCCTTCTGGCATTAACGAGCTATCCTGTTTGCTCCAGCACTGCTCCCATTTGTTGACCAGGAGCCCTCATCCTCTGAATCAAAGGGTGAATCTAACAAACAAGCTCCTTAATTACTCAGCTGGAAGATGCCATGCAAATGGCTGGAGTGCCTTCCTGCGTTTTTTAGGCAAAGCTGCCTACTGATGTTTTGTGCTCAGGACCTGGGAGCAAAGCACAAGCACTTACAGCAACATGCAGTGCCCAGGGGCTGTCAATGGGGGGAACAAGGAAAATAAACCAAGTCATCCCCATCCTCATGCTTACCATAGGGGTAGTTAGAATAGTTTTTTGACCACTACATACTTGATTTCCATTATACTCTCAAAAGTCATGTCAACCAAAGCCACAGACTTGAAAGCAGTAGCCTCTCTAGTTCTTGTGAGTCCATCTTAAGATCAAGGAACCAAAGGCCAAACACTATTACAGAAAGAAAGTCAATCCATAATCCAATTTCAGAATTCATAAAGCTCCACACGCACTTTTATTGGTATTAAGAAGTAGTACCCTTCAGCAGTAAAGGCTTCGTGTCCTTCTGGGAAGAAGTAACTGCAGCCCGAGTGGATTCCAGACCGGTTTGTTTTTTCAAAATGAGAAATAACAAACAGGGAAGCACAGATTGAAAAGCTCATGATTTTCTGTAGGGATGGAGTGGGATTCTTGTTTGATTTTAAGGCCCTGCAGAGTGTCCAAAGCAATTTTATTCAGAGTCCCATGGTATTTTCACCTGTGTTTGCATTGCCCAGAAGGTAAGCCCACAATCTGCCCCTCCTTCCCTCTTTCTCCCTGTGAAGTTATATATTAATATGTAAGATATTAAGTTATTTATATGCTCTCTTTCTCCCAATACCTGAACAGAGCATATAAACAGGAGGGGGAACAGCTGTTTATGAGGGTGGATAGTGATATGTCAGGTGAGAATGGCTTTAAAGTGAGACAGGGGAGGTTTAGGTTGGATATGAGGAGGAAGTTTTCAGCCAGAGGGCGGTGAGGCACTGGCACAGGTTGCCCAAGGAGGCTGTGGATGCCCCATCCCTGCAGGCACTCAAGGCCAGGCTGGATGTGGCTCTGGGCAGCCTGGGCTGCTGGTTGGCGACCTGCACAGAGCAGGGGGTTGGGGCTGGGTGAGCACTGAGGGCCTTTGCAACCCAGGCCATTCTAGAATTCGATATCAGCTGCATTCATTTCAAAGCAGCACAGAACTGTAGGAAGGGACTTCTAGAGATTGTTGAGTCCAGCTGCCCCTGCAAAGCAGGCCCCCCTACAGCAGGCTTAGACAAAATAAAGGTGACCAGGCAGACTCCATCAGAGCAGGAAAAACACTTGTGCAAAGTAATCAGAGGCCCTCGAGAGATCTCGAGTTCTGCCTCCACAGAGACACCTAAGCGCTGCCGTGTCCTCGGTGCGTAATGAGCCTGTGCAAGGGATGCCAAATCAAAAGGGCTGCAGAAAGGGAGATGACAACATCCAGGTCTGCATGCAAATACAGCCCTATCTGCAATGCAGATGGCTATTTAGCGTCAGGTGGAGATCAAAACAGACTGAACTTCCTCTAGCCTAAACGCTGCTTTCATTTCTCACACGAAGCTGGTAATTATATTTGCCACTTCTACCTGGAAATTTCAGCAAATATTCCAGGCGAGGTATTCTGATTGGAACGATTCGTTTCAATAGAAATATGTTACAAATTAAGGAGTGTTTCTTTCTTTTTTTTTTATTATTTTTTTAAAGCAGGATTCCCATTTTCAAAATTAAGCAGGTTTGCAATGCAGTCCTGGTGAAGTTTAGACTCATAGAACCATAAAGGTTGGAGAAGCTCTCTTGGATCCCCAAACCCAAGCCCACCCACCCTGCCCACATCCCTCGGTGCCACATTCCCAGAGCTCTGGGACACCCCCAGGGATGGTGGCCCCCCATTCCCTGGGCACACAGCCCCTCGCATTACACAACTCTGCTCTCTGGGCTTCCCTCTCCATCCCACCCACCCCCCTCAGCAGCAGAGCTTCATTAGCTGGGTTAACTCCATTTGCAGCAGAGCTCCAATTATGCTCAAGACAATACAAAACACTCCAGAAAATACATCTAATGAGGTTGTGAGGTAGATCTGCAAAGTCAAACTGGCTCCCATTCAGCTGCTGCAAGTCTCTTCACCACAACACAGCTTCCCACACAGGATTCACATGCACAAAACTCCTCCAAGGGAGGCACGCAGCGTTCTTCCCAACAAAACAGAGAGCTCAGGTGGATGTCAGACCTCAAACATAACATGATCAACAAAAGCAAAGCACTAGAGCAGCCCCCCAGGACCAGGCTTGCTGCACAGGGCCCACCAACAGCCCCATTCACACCAGACAGAAGTGACCCCCACACCTCCAACCACCCCACTCCATCACCACAATCCCAATTCCCCATCCCACAGGCACCACACACCAACAACAAAGACTCCACTCCTCCCCCCAGCCCTGGGCTTGGTCTTCAAAGCTAGGCAGGGCCAGCTGAGCTAATTAGCTAATGAGCTGTAACCCTTTCACGGCCTCCATGCTGCCCTGCCTGCGCTACTCTCAGAACACTGCAAGAAAGGAAAAGGAAGCCCAGATCTAAGGCCAGGCTGGATGTGGCTCTGGGCAGCCTGGGCTGCTGTCTGGTGACCCTGCACACAGCAGGGGGTTGGAACTGGATGAGCACTGTGGGCCTTTGCAACCCAGGCCATTCTATGGTTCTATGGGGGAAGTGGGCCATGGGGACACATTCCTTATGGGAAGCTGATTTATGAATTACAGGCAGCCATGAATTTAGACAGCTGAGCACTTTGTCATCTTTCCTGACATCATTCTCATGACAGGCCATAGCTTAATTCTGCTCTATAAAATGACTTGGAGTGAATTAGCTGTTAAGTCATCACTGCCCTCTTTTCGATCCTCTAGTTCTGATACACAAATTAAATGACCGTCCCTACCCATCCCAAGCAGCATTTATAGCTGACATCTTATTAATTAAGGAAATTTGCACTTTCAATGTATCACTGCTCTACTCTGGGGTATGCAGACGGAGATGGCTGTGGGAGGAGAGCACACAAGACCTCCATTTGAGGAGATCAGTCCTTCAAAAATAATTTTAAAACCCCCCTTGTTTGCATTTTAAGCCCATTTTAAGATCCTTTTTTTGTGAAAATTCACCCAGGAAAATGGCTGAATATGTTCTACAGAGCTTGCACCTCACCTGCACCAGGTGCCTGCAGGGAGCAGAGCTCAGTGCTGTGCCCAGCTGCAGACACATAGGCTGTGTGCATTGCTGGGGTCAGTGGCTCGTGCTGGAATTTGCAGGTCTGTGGGACAGAGAGAGAGACTGTGTGAGCAATTCTGCTCAATTCCATCATTAATTACGTGTAACATGGTGGGTGCCATCACTTGGGACGTGCTGCCTTCTCGATTTAATGTGAATATTCACAGATTTGCACCTTCCAAGTCTTCTTGTAAACTAGGGCCCTGTCCCTGCAGACAGTCAGGGCTGGGCTCTGAGCACTGGTGGAGCTGTGGGTGTCCCTGTGCATTGCTGGGAGTGGAACCAGACGGCCTTTAAGGGTCCCTTCCAGCTCAAAGCATTCAGTGGTTCTATGGTTCAGTGAAAGTGCTGATCTCGGACCTGGCCACAGTCCTTTAAAGACAACCCAGTAATTCACGCAACTGGATTTGCCTTTGAGGCTAATTTAAAAGTAAAAACTGGTAATTAAAATCCACTTGTAATTAAGATCTACTAGCAATTAAAATTTACTTGGTTGCTTTGCTCAAATTCTCACCACTTTCTTGAGCCTACATTTATCTTGACATGCTTTTTAAGTTTTTAGTTTCCTGCACTTAGTATCTGGCCTTCCAAAGTGAGGAATATTGGTGATTTACCCAACAAATCCTGGTGGCAATCAGCAAATGCTGTTCCTGCTATGCCTGGGTTGGTGTCTGCAAGGATCCCAAGGTATGGGAACAATCTGCTGGGTTTGTATTGCAAGGGACACCACCCCTGGGGACACCACCACCAGTGACAACATCCCTGGTGACACCATCAATGGGGACGTTGTCTCTGGTGACATCACCATTGGTGAGACCAGCACTGGTGACACCATCCCTGGTGATACCATCAACGGGAACACCACCAGTGGGGACACCATCAATGGGAACACCACCAATGGGGACACCGTCAATGGGGACGCCACCAATGGGGACACCGTCAATGGGGACACCATCAGTGGAGACACCACCAATGGGGACATCATCCCAGGCAGTGCACCAGCTCTCACTCAGCAGATTCCAGTTGCTGCCTCTTTCATGCTTGCTGTTAACATAAGCTATGGCAAACCCCCCTGTATTCATCTGGGAGTAACCCTCATAAAGCCCACACAAAACTAATATCTATATTAAAACCTAGTGTGTCTCCTTCAGTCTAATTTTAGCTCCGGCAGAAGAAGATCTCATCAAAGAGCTGGCCTTGATTAATTTAGATTAGCAGCAGCATCATATAAAGCACATGAATGCTTTATGTGTTTTCAGCAACACATTCTGCAAATCAGTGTAATGTATTTAGGAAGCAGGATCCTTTCCTACCAACACATTAGCATTTCCATGAGATGTTGTTAATGTCAAAGCCAGCGATCCAGCTCCATAGCAAGAACGTCAGCTGGCCACACTGATAAACCCAGCACCATAATTAGAGTGAGAGCAATTAGATGGTGGCTTTTCTAGGACAGGGTGAGGAGTGCTGCTTGTCCCTAACCAGAACACCCTGCCCAAAACGCTGCCAGGCAGACAGCAAAGCCCACAGGTTGGGGCTGTGCTTCCAAAACATGGAAACGTCACCAATTGCCACTCCAAATTATTTTAACAAGGCAGTTAATAGAATTTCTGCTATCAGGGAGAGAGGGAGCTCTGCTGCATAACAGGAATTCTATTCTAGTTTGGTTCCTTTTTGGTACTGAAGAGTCCGAGAAGCAGAGGGTACATTTTGTCATCAGTTCACAAAGAAAAAATAAAACAACCTCCATTCAAAATCTTTTTTAACCACTGAATTATCCTATCAATACTCTTTTCCATTCAGTGTCTATTATCAGTTATGCTACACAAAGTTTTCTTCCCTATACAAAGTCTGTGGTTTTCCTTGCTGAGAATTGCTTTGCTTTGGTGTTCAAGGAACGTCTGGATTTCGTGTTGAGGGACATGTTTTAGTGAGAACTATTGGTGATACGTGGATGGTTGGACTGGATGGTCTTGCAGGTCTTTTCCAACCCTGGTGATTCTGTGATTCTGATTTGCACACAGGAGCTGTTACTTGGGGTGTGTGTGTGTGTGTGCTTGGGGTTGCATATTGTGTTCTCAGCTTCTGGCCTCCATAGGGCATCCACTGAGCTGCCACCTCAACCAGCACACAGGGGCACCAGAGCCAGGCTTTTGCCACACCACATCTATCCGCGTTCCATGGGCCACCACAGGTTTGCCATATATTATTTATTGGTATTTATTACAGCTTGGCTTCAGATCCAGATCTCGCTGCTCCAAACACCACCTGGAACGCTTCCACTCTTTGCATTGCAGCTCAGAGGCCCACACAGTGCAATCATCAGGAGATCACTGCCCTGTTTCCAGGTCCCTCCAAAAAGCACAGGGATCTGGATGAGCATCAGCCCTGCACCCAACCAACCAGCAGTCCCACCACTGCACTGCCTGCTCACCACAGCTCCCTTCTCCTGGGGAGTCCATCACTGATTTTCTTTCCTGCCTTCTCAGAGCTGCCCTGGGGAGGCAGATGGGGTTCATTTTTATGTGTCCCAATCTTCTGTGCAGG
The DNA here is from genome assembly GCA_035772895.1 of Perdix hodgsoniae. Lineage (NCBI taxonomy): Eukaryota > Metazoa > Chordata > Aves > Galliformes > Phasianidae > Perdix > Perdix hodgsoniae. The sequence goes on along the minus strand of JAPSGF010000118.1, from coordinate 923,289 downwards.
AACCTCCACATTGTCAAGCTGCAAATCAAATAGCAGCGTTCGCTCTCCCCTCTTGCAGGCATTGTCAGCTATTTCTGCTTCTAATATTATTCATGAGCTGTGGTTCTCCTCTGAGCCCCTCCTCAAACACGACCTTGCTGGTGGGTAATGCTGCCCTGCTGTAAATTGAATGGGAGAAATCTGCTCTGGGAGGCAGATGGGAGCCATCCTGAAACCCACCTCCTGCCCTGCTGCTGTGCCATCAGTAGCTGAGCACCATGCAGAGCACAGCACCAACACTCCCTGGGATTGATTTTAGCACCCCAGGGGCTTATAGCTGGCATCTCACTGCCAACAGGTGTGATTGTGCTTAATTACATCACTGCTAGCCTTCCCCCTTGTTAAACAGCTGAGACCTGAGGAGTCCTTGCAGGCAGGTTTCAGTCATTACCACGAGGATGTGAAGGCCACGAAGTTAGTTAAACACTAGGTGATGGCTGACTATGCAGCTACATGAAATATAAGACATTCTGAGGTATTTCTGGAGGAAAAAAAAGAAAAAAGGAAATCTTAAATGCTGTAATTGCTGAGAGTTGTGAAGGTGCTCAGTCTGATGAATTCTTAATACTGGCTGGTGCAGGATGGAGAGTAGATGTGGGACACCAGGGCATCCCTCCTTGGGGCAGGGATCCCAGTGCTCCACTGCTTGTCCTCGCAGCCTTGTGCTGCTGGTGAAGATCGAACCTAACGATCCCACAGGGGATATCTACATGTTAAGTATTGACTAGGAGTGACCAACTAATTAAGCCACTATCTTGTGCTTTGCTAAGCAATTAACCGCACCAATTAGCTCAGGCTTTAGCCTACCAATGGCCCATCAGTTTGCAAGACCAGCCCATTAGAAGTGTGCCTGGGGACGTGAGTGGCACAGCAATACCCTGCCTGTGCTTCTGGCATTCGTGCCCTACCTGGTACCCCACGTCCATTTGGAAACAGAAAATTGTGGAGAAAAAAGACACCAGCCCCCCCCCCCCCCCCCATGCCCACTGCCCCCAACTCTCAGTGCCACATCCCCACGGCTCTGGGACACCCCAGGGATGGTGACCCCCACTCCATGGGCAGCTGTGCCACTGCCTGACTGCTGGATGGAGAAGGAATTGTTCCTCACGTCCAACCTGACCCTGGTGCAACTTAATGGACACTTGGGAGCATCTCAAGGCTACATGCAGAGCAACACAGAAAATAAAACAGCTTGCCTGAAAACTGTAATTCAATTATTATTATTTCAGGTTTCGATACTTTAATAAATACGTGCAGACTCATCCGTATAATCTCAAAAATTACGGGTTGGCTTGCATGGATGAGAGCACTCTTTCATTAGCAGCACATCTCCTCCCTGCAGCTCTATCCCTGCTCTCACCACCCGATCCGTGCCAGGCTGTGGGGAGCAGGGCACGGTGATGCCAGCACCGCTCCACTGGTGCCAGCAGCTTGATCTTCATGCAGCAGGGCGCTGCAGGCAGGAGGAGCGAAAGCAGAGCACAAACTGATCAGGGGACTCTTGCTCTCTGTGTGCCCTTCACACTCCTCCCTGTCCCGAGGTCTTCCTCCCAGATAAGCTGTATTTTTCACATGGCAGTGATCACGAGTCTGCGATTCTGTGTGATTTTCAAATCAGCAGAGATCTGTACAAAGAGGAGAGGCAGCTGGCTCCTCCAAAGCCAATGCACACAGGAAACCTGGCAGAGACCCCAGCCTCTGCAGCTCCTCTGCCTCCATGGTAGGGGGCTGCCTGAAGGGAGGGGGAAACGCAGCGGCTCTCTCGATGTGCCTTTTGTTACTTATTTTCCCTCTGTGATGACAGAGCATCTGACCGTAAGTCATAAAAATAGCTATTTATAGAGCTGTAATTAAACACCACTGGAAGTGTGAAGACACAAAAGCCTTGCCATCTGCCTCGCCTTTGTGGCAGCATAAATATAGATGAAGTGCTGCTACCCCTTTTGTCCTTTGCAGAAAACTTTGTATTTAAATGTGCAGGGGCTGCAGCACAGCTCCCATGCAGACCCCCACAGTCACAGCACTGTAACAGTGGGAAGGAACCTCTGGAAATCCCCTATTCCACCCCAACCCCAAAGCAGGATACCTACAGCAGGTTGCACAGCAAGGGTAGGTCACACAGGACAAATCTGCATTAGTACAGTCACAAAGGCTGCCTCCTGCTGGGCTCCATAAGTACAGGACAACGCAAGTGCAGAGCATTTCCTGACAGCTCCTGGTGTGCAGTTGGTGGGGATGTGGACACGGGCACCAGCATGCAGGCATCAGTTGAGGCCCAGCCTGCTTCCAACAGGACCTGTGCAATCACTGCCCTCATTGGTAACTGCACACGAGGGTCTATATATATATAGACTTTGGGCTGAATGGGAATGACTCCATACCAGTGATGCTGAGGCTCCCTCCCCACATCCTCCATCACAGAACCTTTAAGGTTGGAGAAGTCCTCTAGCATCCCCAACTCCCCCCCACCCCCCCATCCCACTGCCCACGTCCCTCAGTGCCACATCCCCGCAGCTCTGGGACACCCCCAGGGATGGTGACCCCCCACTCCATGGGCAGCTGTGCCACTGCCTGACTGCTCTTCGGAGAAGGAATTTCTACTAATATCCACTATGCACATCCCCAGGCACTGCAGGTGTCCCTAGGATGCCAAGCTCTGAATTTCCCATTGGGAACAGCAGCAATATGGGAACACACCCTGGGGTGAATTTGGCTGAATTGACAGAACTGGATGGCAGCTATTCTCTGTCATGCCAGGCTTCATCTGAGCCCACCACACACTGTCCCCATGTCACTGCTGCCACTGTCACCGTGTCACTGCTGCCTGCTGGGCACCCGCTGCCTCCCCAGCTGCAGAGCTGGAAACCACTTGCACACAGATAACAATGACAAATATAGCCTGTGAGGAGCATGTGATAGCCCTCAAATCATTCTGAGAACTGCTTGAGTGTTTTAGATAAGACTTAATTACAAGTGCGTTACCATATAATGAAGAAGATGCAAAAGGGCAACGCGGGCTTCTGGAGAGCCTGGTGCAATTCCCATTCAAGGTAACAAACAGAAACCTGTCCTCAGCACAGGATGATTCAACTGCTTTAGGGCCAAATCCCATCCTTCAATACAAGGTACTTCTGTTGGGAACTTTTAGGGCTCATGGATGAGGACGATGGGTTTCACCTGCACTAATTTCACCTGGCAGTGTGGAACTCAGGGATGGGAGACAGCCCCAGAAGTTTGGCTGAGTGATGAGAACAGCCACCTTGAAACGTAAAACCTTACATAGAACTTTAGAATCAAAAGAGAGTCTTAGAGGAAAGGCATTCCCTGCGGTGAGGGAAGGGTGCAGCTCCTGCCACCGAGCTGCTCCTGGTGGGAGCAGAGCTCCTTGGCTTGGCCAACCCGACTGCAGCCAAGGAATTCTGACCCAGATTATACAGCATTCCTAAGCCAGAACTACCTTAACTCCCCAGCTCTGACCATAGTGGTATTTATGGGAGCAAGGGGGTCTCAGGGACCCCCAGCTCTGTCCCCCAGCAGCTGCCAGCCACACTCGGAGAGATCCCCAATGTCAGCTGTGTGCTGCTGGGGATGGCACTGTGAAGTGTCTAGCCTGTGACTTCCACCTCCACTATGCCACTATGTATAAGTATATATATACACATATATGTGAATATAAGATACACACAGGTCACGAGCTGAAACTTGTATATAAGAGGTCAGAAAAGGGGTTTGTTGGGCACCAAGGCAATAAGGCATGAAAAAAAACAAAACAAAAACCCAGGCTCAGAGGGGCTGGGAACCTGATTGCTTGCTGCTGGTGACTTCAGTTCTACCTGCACTTTAATTGCCTTAAACCATTCTCATTTCTCAGCAATACACTCTGAATGTTCACTCAGTTATCTCTTCCAAGAATTTTCTAAAATCTCTCCTAAGCACATGAAATTGTGTGATTTCACAGTCAGCTCAATTTGCTGACATCCAGAGCAGATCTGTAGAGCATCAGTGTGAGCCCAGCCATGATATTACAGGTAATCCCGTGCTCACTTCCCAACAGAAGTGCTGGCAGCAGCCCTGGGGCAGAGCTGGCATCAGTATGGTGCCCTTCTCCACTCTCAACACCAACACACATTTCAATCACAGAATGGCCTGAGTTGCAAAGGCCCACAGCGCTCATCCAGTCCCAATCCCCTGCTGTGTGCAGGTCACCAACCAGCAGCCCAGGCTGCCCAGAGCCACATCCAGCCTGGCCTTGGGTGCCTGCAGGGATGGGGCACCCACAGCCTCCTTGGGCAGCCTGTGCCAGAGAAAGGTGGATGGTTGGACTGCATGGCCTTGGAGGTTTTCTCCAACTTTGGTGATGCTATAACCACTTGAACACTGTCATAAATGGGTATAACCACCCAGGTTTTATCTGTTGTACCAGTACAGATGTGTTCTTTGAAAGTATCAGTCAGCCGTGGCATATGCAGTACGTACAGGAGTCATCACTTAGGAAGAATACACGTTTCTGTGATGCTGTAAAGCAAAAAGCCCAATAAAACTTTTTTTTTTTTTTTTTTTTTTTCTCCTTGAAGAATGAGCTCTGCAAATATACAGGGGGCTGGGACAGTCCTCTAGAGGCTGAAATATGAATTTCTAGGTTTCCGTCGAGAAGAAATTTCCCTTCCCGGCAGGGTTATCGCTGGGGTTGGAGCTCCCCTCAGTGGGCGGAGGTGGGGGCACAGCCTGGGCCCACAACCCGGCTGGAGGGACGGACAGAAGGACGGACAGACCCTGCGGCCACCTCAAGGCCATGAGCAGGTATGGAGCCGTGCTAACACGGCATCAAAAAAAGTGCAGAAAGAAGCTCGTGGCCACACAACAGAACATTAAAGGACCTGACAGAATGGAAGCCCACGTTGGGATCGCATTGCTGGGTTTCTTTTAGTGTGATTCTCCACTCCGGGTGAACAGTGCAAGGCTTTCTGTGAACCCTCAAACAGGGGAAGGAGCTCACCTGGACTCTGGTCTGCACTGCAGACATTAGAAATGAATACTGAAGACAACAACAACTTATGAACAGCTCTTTAGAATCACAAAATAATCTTGGGGTTGCCGACAGCATCGGAAAAGGCAATACAAGAGGTTTGGTTGCACCTGGTGAGCTGATAAATGCCCCAAATGCCTGTGAGCATTCAAGAGGGATGTGGGCGATGCTCTCAGTAACGTGCATCCATTTCGGTTGGTCCTGAGGAGGCCAAGCAGTGGGACTCGATGACCTTTGAAGGTCCCTTCAAGCTGAATTTATTCCATTCTATTTCTGTTCTACCTTTAGCCAGGAGAAAGCCACCCGTGGGCACCTCGGGGCAATGGCTGCTCACTGTGCTCTCCAGTGCTCCTGGTGCCCGGGGTTTCCTGCTTGGTGAGGTGCACCATAAGACCCTCCTGATTTAAGAACCTTGGGAATTTCTAAAACAGAACTTTATGTGGGCTGTTGGCTGCGTTGTCTCATGGTTGCTAGGAATAGGTTGCACCTGGGAATAGGACCCCATGCTTTAAAGGCTGCTCCTGCCCCCTGGGGTCTCATCCCCAAGGCTTTTCTCGCCTCCACACCCTTTGAAGTTGGAATTCTAACACAGGTCCTGCTGCTGGGTGCAGCTGCAGAGGTGCAATCAGATGCTCAGCGTCCCTCCCCACGTCGATGGCAGCAGTTGGGGGCAATTTCCAGGCACCTATTTCTATTGTCTGCCAGAGATTCTTTGTTTTAAATTAGCAGAAGATGCCATAAGAACGAGAATGACAGAATTAAAGGGATAAAGAAGAGAAATTAATTGAGGTCTGCAGGCAGTAATGAGAAATATCTCTGTTAATAATAAATGTAAAGCCCAATAAATGTAATGATGTAACTACACCCATTGTGCTGAAGTGGGTTTATTTTAATCTCCCTAATAGGTCATTTCATGCCTGCTTTACCACAGCCAGCCTCCCCTCTCGTTCAGAGCACACTGTCCTCTTACAAATGGCTCTTCCTGTGCCTCAGCCCTACGTATTTATGAGCATTATTAAAAATAATAGCATTGTGCTTGGCTTCCTGGCAGAGGCACACAGCCAGCATTGCCCATGGCATTGCCCACCACGAGCTCTCCCTGCAAGCAATGCCCTTGTTCCCATGTGAGCCCAGTGCTGGGGAAAGGGAAAGGAAGAGGAAGCTGCCAGTGAACATTGCAAAAGGAACACACAAACAAAAACAGCACTGAAAGAATGAGAAGGTGCAATGATGAGGGAAACCACTGCACCTTATGGCTGCCCCAGCTCCACATCACCGTTGAAAGATTTCTGCCCATTCTACTCCACGCAGGGGGCTCAATAGAGCAGCCTGAACCATTCTGGAGACTCAGGAGGACTCGCAGTGTTCATAGAATTGTCTAGGTTGGAAAAGACCACTAAGACCATCTCAGTTCTTGATCAAAATTCAATTCACAGTTTTCCAAAGGTGCCCCCAGAGGTGGGGCACTGCTCCCCCTGCACCTCAGCTCAGAGCAGGACCAGCAGGACCCTCCCTCGGTGCTCTCCTTCCCATGCCCCCATCCCAGACAGTGTGGGAAAACATGAGCCCTCAGCGGGGCTCCAGCTGAACCACACAAACAGCTCTGCTCAGCCAAGACAAAAGAAAATGACCATTCAGAAAGAAAGCCATCATCTGTTTGTGAGAATCAGACTGGTTGGAAAATAAACTATCCATAACTTTCTGGTATGCCCCAGCTTTTCTTGTCAATTTCTTTTTTCATGTTAAGAAATATTGGTTTTTTTTTTCTGCAAGGGAAAGAGCATCAGAGGCTGATTGACTGGAGACAGTCACTTCTTTTTCCTAATTCTTCATCAAATCCTATCAAATTTAAAGCACTTAGTCATGGAATTGTGGTATGGCTTGGGTTGGAAAGGACCTTATCTTATCCCCAAGGCTCCAGCAATTCCTCCAGTGAGTTGTTAAATGATACAAAAAATCTTTAGAGACAATGAATGTGAAGATGATCAAATTACAGTAGTATAAAATATTTCCTCCCGCTAACAAATATTTAAATTTGTTTTAAATATACCATTTCCATGAAAACGCCATTTGAGTTAATTACTTTACAGTAAATGCACCTCTTAAATAATTGCTAAACCTCAAGAAATGCTTTCAATAATTGACTGAGTTTTCATAAGGAAAAATGGTGTTATTAAATCAAAATTAAATGCACATTTGAGACACTTAACTTAGAGTGCTAGCACACCAAGCATTTCCATACCATACAGGAAATAACTTGGGAAATGAATGGAGGATGCAGTCACTCTGCAGCTATCTACAGCCATCCCCTCCTCGCTGTCTGACTCCCACGTGGACCAGAGCATTTCTTGTGAACGCACTCAAAGTCCGTAAGAGATCCATCCGTAGGTGAACCGAGAGCAGTGTAAGCACAGGGGCTTTGCGCACTGCACCAGCTGGGCCCTGGGCTGGCGCGTGGCTTGAGGTCTGCATCCTGGGCTCTGAGCAGCTGACTGAGCCATAGGTGCCCGTTTATCACGGGGCAATGGGACCAGATGGCCTTTAAAGGTCCCTTCCAGTGACTGCGTGGCTCTGTGGCTCTATGGACACATCGGAGCCAATGCCCAGGTGGAGCTGCTCCTCCTGGCCGCACGGCGCTGTGCTGTACTGAGGAAACCTCCATCTGCGACTCTGCTCCCCTGAAGCAGAAGAGTAATTTCCACCTTCCAGATCTGCCTTGGTATCCTATATTTCTCAGAGCTTGACATGCAGTGCTCATCTGAGCTAATTCTCCCTTTCTGCTTCTCTCTTCCCTCCGCTGCCCTTGGCCTTTATGGATGCATTATTCTGCTTCAAAGCAGCACTAGCCATAGAATCACAGAATGGCCTGTGTTGAAAAGAACCACAGCGCTCATCCAGTCCCAACCCCCTGCTGTGTGCAGGTCGCCAACCAGCAGCCCAGGCTGCCCAGAGCCACATCCAGCCTGGCCTTGGATGCCTGCAGGGATGGGGCACCCACAGCCTCCTTGGGCAACCTGTGCCAGTGCCTCACCACCCTCTGGCTGAAAAACTTCCTCCTCATATCCAACCTAAACCTCCCCTGTCTCACTTTAAAACCATCCCCTGTTTTGGGAATAGCCATAAGAGCCAAGTCTGAGCAGACAGCATCCCAAAAAAGCTCAGCATTTTGCAGTCCAGACCCCATGAGAAGTCAAAGCGTCTCCACAGCGCATCCAACCACACAGAGAGCAGCACTAGAGGGAAGCATTTCCCCACATACCAGGGGTTCAGCACAGCTGAAAATAGCAAAATCCAGCGGCAGAGAAAGGGTAACCATAATATTCAGCTATGTTAATCAACTGCAATTAATAAGAGTGAGCTGCAACTCGTCGTAATCAGCTCCCATCAGCTGCCAGTGATAAAGATATTACCAAGCAACAGATAATGAACTGATATTTAAACTGAATTACATTATTTAATGTATAGAAAGTTTCACTGAGCCTTACAGTGCAGATTGTTTACATGTTTGTTCTAATGAGCAAAAGAGCTCCAGATCCAGGGAGCGGGAGAGGGAAACCCCAGCCTCTCCAAGCATGGCAGGGGCTCAGTGCTCACCTCTTTGCAGCAGAGCCCAGTGGCCATGGTTAGGACACGGCTACACGTGGAGATTGCAGTGATTGATTAAATGCCCTTATTACACAACTACCAGATAGAGATTGGTGGTAGATAGAGATTTGTGCAGCACTGCCCATACCTCAGCACCCAGGTGTTTCTGATGGAGAGGAGAAAAGCTTGTCATGGATTTTCCCATCTGAAAGAATGTCCTAAAACGGATGACATTAGGGATAAAACATCTGGCAGCTTGTCCCTGTGCCCACCAAGGCTGTGACACTGCAGAGGTGTCTCGTTGTCTTCTTTTTCCTACAGCTTCCATCAGCTCTCAGGAAGAGATGAGGACATCAATTAATGACAGTAATTGCACCATGGGGATGGAAGCGGTGGAGAAGCAGCACACAGGGCAGACATAGTGGGTGCTGAGGGCCTTGGGTGACACCAGGCAGTGGGTCAGTTGCTTGATTCCCAGCACAAACAGCGAGTAGGGAGGGCAAGTGATCCTCTGAATACATGCAGATATTGGTGAATGAAGACTGACACATGACTGGGCGAGAACGGACAAGGAGGAAGAGCAAGGGCCACTCACTGATTATAAATGCTGACTCATCAATGAAATATTCTAAAGTAAAACACATTACTATCTCTAGCCTCTTCCAGCTTTCAAGGTGCTCAGCCCCTTTCAGCACGATCAGGGAGGCAGGGAGTACCTCCAGCATTGGGGTAGTTGTACCTGCAGTGCACTGCATTGTTTGTGCTGGGCTGGTGCCAGCAGTGCCAGATCTGTGCTTAGAGTCATAGAATCACAGAATAAGGGCTTGGGTTGGAAGGGACCTTAAAAGTCATGGAACCATAGATTGGTTGGGTTGGGAGGACCATAAAGATCATAGAACCGTGGAATGGATGGGCTGGAAGGGATCTCAAAGACCACAGAACCATGGATTGGTTGGCTTGGAAGAGACTTTAAAGACCACAGAACCACAGAATTGTTGAGCTGGAAGGGGCCTTAAAGACCACCCAGTTCCCACCCCTGCTGTGGGCTTAACATCTCTGCTCATCTATCTGTACAAGTTCATCTACTCAAACTTCACAATGACTCAACATTATTTTTCTTGCCCATGATTAACCATTTCCTAGGCAAATGCATTCTGCTGACAGCTGTTTCGAAGGACGACAACTGTTTAATGTAAGAGAGTGGATGAAGAAACACTGTCAGTTTTTCTACATCATGGCAGACTCGCAGCTACCTGGCTGTGCAGTTCAGGTCTGAAGGCTGCAAATGGGGTTTTGCAGAGACCATAGACTCAGTGGGCTTTGTCAGCCTTCTCTGAATGAGTTAATGGCAGGAATAAAAGAAATGCAGGAGAGAAAAGGTTCTGGTTTGAGAAACAGCTGCAAAATTGAACCAAGTCCAAATCTGTAGTAAAGATTGATGTTCACATAAACAATTACAGCTGTAGCTTAAGTGTTCCATGATAAGCAATGGTACATCCCAGCCTTTCACTTGCTGTTTCTGTAATAAAGTTGTTATAGCTACATTAATTAATCTAAGGGCACTTCTCAGCTCTGCTCTATCCACCCACCTCTCTGAGGAAGCAGAAATCTGGAGTTCTTTGTAAAACAATAAATAACAGCAGCAACAAACTCTTGGCTGTTCCCAGCTCCTCCGAACTGTCAGAAGTCACCGGAGCCACCAGCTCTGTCCTCACCCCAACCTCGGTGGGGATTAACAGTGCAGTGATTTATTCCCTCAAGGAATCTGCCTTTAGATAGCTCAGGGTTGGGCAGCTTTGCAAGAGGATGCTTGGGTCCCTTCATATTTCCTTGGCAAGGAGGGATTGTGCGACACTCATTCACCTGCTCATGAGTGGACAGGGCTTCCGTGCTGTTATTATTTATGGGACTAATCAGGGTTTCTGTTTCTTTCTTAATGGAACTTCATTCCCCTCAGCAGAAAAGTGCCACCTCTATGGAATCAAGTCGCCTTGTGAGGACCTGCCTCCTTCTGAGGTATTTCCCAGGAAAACCCATTTCTGTGCACACCACATTGTGGTGGCAGCCCCATATTGTGGGGAAAGGGGGGATACCCAGTGCCCCCCCCAGCACCTGGCCCCACATAAAGCTATCTGCTGCCCTTGGTTGCTCTGTGCTGAGAAGCACCTGGGAGAAATGCTTGGCTTTAGGAGCCTTCCTGAGATGAATGATGTACTTCAGCCTCACCAGAGTGACTGCTTTGGATGCTAAGGATTTGGGAAACAAACAAACAAAAATCTATGCTGTTTGTTCACATTTTCCAAACACTGTAACAACTTCTCTTTCAAAAAACAAAACAAAACACACCAACAAAACTAGCCATGCATTGTTATATATATAAACCACCATTAAAAAACGAAAGCAGGGAAAGTGGCACAGGTTTAAGAAGCGTGCACTGCTTGCTGCTGCTTCTGCCTTCTCTCCTGCCCATGCTTGCATCTGTGCAGCATTTTTTTTTATTCCATCCCCAGGGCTGGAAATGCACAGCTTGCTGTGGGTGAAGTGCCACGCACGGGGCTGGAGATGTGAGGGCAGCAGCACCCCTGTGGTGCAGGAGCTTCCCCCTCCCCTTGCTGGGAAGCCTGAGGGCTGTGTTTTCTGAACAGCAGAACAGAGTGGGAATCAAAATGAAAACAATTCTAAAAGGTTGTCTTTAAGAAATGATTGCAATTATAAACAAAAGAAATGGTTTTGAAATAATTACAATAAGCAGAAATACACTGCTATGCAGCTCCCAGGCTTCTTGCCTGCCTTTTCCCTATTCCTGATGGTAATTCCCCTCCCCTATTCCCAAACCTCTCTCTCAGCAAACATCAGCACTGCGCAGGCAGGGTGAGGTGAGAGCGCCATGCACTCAAACCACGGCTTTGCTTTTCTTCCAGACCCCCAATTTTAGGGCATCGCCTCATATCCCCACATTTTGGTCCGAGCTTTGAGGCTGCATTCCTGCACTGTGGGGTTCTCGCCCCAAAGCCACTCCTCCCAATGGAGTGGGGTGCACATTTGGGGCCCTTTGGGCCCTTGTGGGGCATCCTGGTGGGCGAGGGCCCCACGGGGCCACAGAGCACTAGATGGCATTGTTACACCGGCGCTGTGCTGAGACCCAAATTAGTAGACAATTATCCCTCTTCCACTCCTCCCTCCCTGTGATGAAGCCGGTTCCTCATAGCCCGCAGGATAAATTCTATAGGGTGCCTGCCTCAGTCAGGGCTGTTCCTTCGCAGGCTCGCTCTTCCCAGCTTTCACCTCAATCTGTCATACAGATTTGACACTGCCTCGTTCCAACAGTGCTCAGAAATGACATGTATATAATGTGGAATATTGTGCACATTTACAGCCAGGATTTTTTTCCCCTTAAAACATTGCTCGCTATATTCTGGCAGTCGTTGTTCTGGAAATAAAATAAAATTTGAAGGGGGGGGGGAAGAAAAAGCAGAGGGTTCTTTTCCTTTCTGTGTGTCAGTGACCGTATTAAACAAACTTTTGTTTGGATGCTGATGCTGTGCAGGACAAGGCATGTTGGGTTTCCAGCCGTCAGTGCATGTGATTGCTAATTAAGGTGACGACGCGCGCAGCCCCAGTGCAGGGCACCTTTATGATCCCTTTCCATTAATACCCAATATTCTAAAGCAAATTAACTGCCGTGGCTATTTAGAAAACAAAAAATAAACCGAGTCCTTCTAAAAGAGCAGCGAGAGCAGCGCAGCGGGGCTGAGAGCCCTTTGCATCAGGTGGGTTAAATGTGTAACCACAGCTCTGTTTTCTCGTGCTGCCCGTAACCAGCCTTCTGCCCTATCCTAATAATCAGGGACTGAGTCCAGTCATTTCATTCAAGAAAACAAAACAAAAAATCCCAATTACATTGGAATGACTTCATGATTCCACTGCACCCTTGGGTTCTGCTACTACCTCTAGCTGAGAGCAGAACTGTACCCACGTGGGGCGTGGGGCCACCAATGCCTCCTCCTGCAGTAGGGGCACACGATGTCAGTGCTGATGCTTTGAGCCAGGGCAGTGCTGGTACACGGGGGGACTAAGGGGGGACAGAGGGGTAAGGGCTGCCATTTGTCATCAGAGAGCAAATCTGAAGGGGATTGAAGCGGCTGCCTCCTCTCTAATCTTTGTTTCAAGAAGAAACAAAGGTCCAAATTCTTTGGGATTCCCAGCACAGATTTTGGACCAGTGGAAACCAGGCTTTCCATTCCCCCTGCAGAACTCAGCCGGGTTCAGAAGATTTCAAAACAAAGCACATTATTAATTTCTGCCTTTTAATCTGCACTCCCAACATTCAGGGCAGAGACACAGGCCCAGCTTACTAGACAGGATGGTCCATGGTGCTTGCAGACATTGCCTGCACCCACCACGCTGGGCAGCAAGAGTGAGCACTGCTGCCCAAACCCACATTGGTTGTGTCCACAATAGAGCTCCCGGCTCAGAGCCACATCCAGCTTGGCCTTGGATGCCTCCAGGCTTGGGGCATCCACAACCTCCCTGGGCAACCTGTTCCAGTGCCTCACCACCCTCTGTGTGTCAGTGGAAGGCTGATGGAATCACAACAAACCCCAAATGCTAAGCAAAGGGCTGCAGGCTCTGGCAGCACACAGCCACCCGGGCTGCTGACAAACAAACCCTCCCAGGTGCCTTCCCCAAATTTTGGGCACTGTTATTAAGGCAATCCCCGTGGCTGCTGCAGGAGCTCAGGGTGCAGGAGGGGATCTGTGCACCATTAATTTTCGGTGGTTCACAGGCATTGCACAGAGCTGGCTGCAGCTCATGCATTCACGCTCTGCTCAGTGCCATGCGCTGCAAAACAAAGTTTTCATTGCCACGCAGAGAGGGAACCTCACTTGGCGACACTTTATTAATTGTTGCTTATCTCAGGATAAACTTTTGCTCAGGCATTCCGAGGGTGTTTAGTTTTACTTCAGGCCTTGTCAGGGTCTGTGGAAAGATAGGAGCCACATACGGACCTGCGCTCTGCTGAGCCGCGTGGGGAATCATCTTCACTGTCACTGCAGCAATAGCGCTCTGTCACTCTGTTTGCTTTTCTTTAGAAACTTAATTCTGATTAAGAATAATACTCCGGGCTCCTCCTCTGCCATAGAGAAAAAGGAGGAGGGATCGTGTGCAGAAATCTCCGTTTATGAAAAGTAATACAGAGTTCTGCTACATGACGGCTGTCCCATGCAGCCACAGCCACAGCAGGGCTCCTACCTGCAGCAGCAAACTGCAGCTCCACCACTCTTCCCCTTACTGCTGTTGTCAACACAGAGTGCATTTTCCAGCGTTCAGCACAGGCTGCAGGTAAATGCTGATTTTCTGGTGGGGTTGCTGCACGCTCACAGCAATGATACGTGTATGAAAAACACCTCCCATCCATCAGAGGCATCTCTGGAGCGCCCACCAATCACCATAGTAACTGAGAACCAATTACCGTAATTAAGATTCACATGGAGTTGTCCCTTACAATCAGGAGCTATTCTAATTTTTTATTTATTTATTTATAGGCCTCTGGTGCTTAATGTGGCCGGTAGAGCTCCGGCACGCTTCCCACCAGGCACCACCACCTCTCTCATTGAGCAGCGGCTTGATGGGGTGGGCAGCCCCAGATTTTGCTCATTTTGAGGACACCACATTTAAAAAATAAAATAAAATACCCACTGTCAACTGTGGGTAGCAGCACTACTTTGTCTGAGTCATACATGGGAGGGCACAGAGCACCTTCCATTCCATTGGAAGTGCACATACAGTGGGGGAATGCAAGGCTAGTGTGTGCTCTCCTTCCCAACTGCCCAAACTTGCTGGTGTTATCATGGATAGCATCGGGTAGGTCAAAATGACAAAACAAAAGATTACAACAAGACTGCCTAATTGTTGTATTGTCTCTGTAATGTTTGTTAACAGCACCAGTATACTTTTGTTAGCTGTTTTGACTCCACTTCCTTGAGCCAGACACAGATTAAACACAGAGTTAAAGCAGAAAAAAAAAAGCAGGTTCTGAGCTCCTTCTGCACACCATCAGTAGAAATACGTTAAGAATCCTGTACTTAAAAATGCAAGGCAGAAGTCAAACTGCTCTCCTTTCCATTGTAAGAGCAGGTACAACAGGTACGTGCTCCAAAATCCCCCACCAAAGATCCCTTCCAGAGCCCCACCGAGCTCCTTCCCCGCTCAGCTCTGCACACTGACTGGCACTGGAGACGTTCCCGTTGCGTAGAGTCAAGCAAGGTTAGGCCGGGTTACATTGCATCACTAGGCACAAGACATAACCACATGTAAAATGACATAATGCAAATTTCAACATGATGTGGGTTTCTTCCTACACACTGAAATGCTTTCCAGAACTTGTACACTGCTGACTTTGCGGATGATGAGTGAGGATGAGAGGTGCTTTCGGGGAGAACCATCCGCAGCAGAGCCTCCACCTACCTCAGGTGCATCGCAGAGAGGATGCTTCTGTCGTGGTACAAGCCTCTCTCTTTCCGTCTGTTACATTCTCTAGCTTGTCTTCTCTTTATCCGATTCCCAAAAGCTAAGCTAGGTGAGACCACGAGCCATGCAGGCGCAGATCCGTACATCTGAAACACCCATTTTCAAAACCTGCCGTTCATAGGAGGCTCCCAGACGCTCCAGGGCTTACCATTATTAGGAAGCCAGCTCTTTCACACATCAGGAGAAAAAAAAGAAGAGGAGGAGCAACACAAGGATGAAGGGAACGGCCATCACAGCTGTCCTCACTCACCACCCTCATCCGCTCACATCCCAGTGGTTGAGCTGCATCAGTGTCTTCTAAGCTGAGAAAGGCAATCTGCAGCCAGGAGTGATCATGCAGATGTGTAAATATTTATGAACTTGCAAGTTGAGAATATGCAGCCTTGATGGCTGTCAGTCTTCATGGCTGTACAGCTTTTTGGCTTGCAGACTCACTGCCGAGCCTTCGAGCTGGTCCATTCCAAGCCTGGTGAGCGAGGAGAGGCTTTCACACCAACCTCAGCTCACTGATAACCCCATGGGAGCCACAGATGTGCCCCCAGGCTCCTTCCATGCAAATCCTATGAGCCACAGCTTGCTGTGCGCTCGTTCATCTCAGCACCAAGCAGGCTGCAGGAACTGGAGGGCAGTGACCACCTTGTGCACTTCAACACGAACTGTTAACAGCGATAAACACTAATCAGAGGTACTCAATCTTCCAGCGACCTCATAAGATTCATTGCTGTCAAGCTTCAGATTTTCCCCTAAAAAAAATTATATATATATATATTCCTGCAAAGCAAATTCCATCATCTCCAAGCCAGTGCTTCCCACAACGTTTACAACCCGGCCAACTGCAGGGCAAAGCCCGCTCTATCTACAGGCCAAAGCATGAGTTTTATTTATTTATTTTGTGTCAGCCACTCCTGCCAATTTATTCCAAGTTCGTAAGCCTTACAATAAAGATAAAAGGAGCAGACGTCTCTTGGCTCCAACAGCTCAGCTGAGGAGCTGGGAGCTATCTGCAGCCCAGTGAAGCCTGCTGGATGCGTGCTTTTACGTTCACCATCTCAGGCTCCAGCACAATATAAGGAAGGATTATGAAGATTTAAAAAAAAAATAAAGACGAATGGAACAAATGGAACTCCCACTTATTTTATTTAAATCACTCTGTGTAGGATCAGGCTAGCTCTGGGGGAGTATCAAAGCTTTTTATAATTATTAATCTACTTATTACTGTAACTGATACTTTCTCCTACCTAACTGAACGCGCTGCTTGACAAATCACTCAGCATCTAGTCAGCTTTTGTGTCACTGAACTTCAATAAAAGTGTGGCATTTTCCACTGCTTTGGTTCTCTTCAGTCTGTTGATTTAATTTAGGTTTGTTTTTTTTTTGCCTAAAGTCTCACAAGCCATCACCAAGCCCTTTAAATACCAAGCCTAGCCCACCAAATTATTATTATTATTATTATTTTTGCCAAGACTGGGAAACTGTGAAATACCTTTTAGTCACCTACACGTGAGAGAAGAATAACAGATTACTGCTTTGCAGCCCCTTCTTTGCCCCCCATCTAGGACCCAGCTGGTGGGAAGGAAACACAACAAAGTTGTGGACCACCAGGAGAAAGAACCAGCCCTCTGCCTGTTGGCTCTCTCAAGGGCCCTGTAATGGTAATGCCCTTCAGCCCACGTTGACACACACCTGTCTCCAGACAGAGCTGAAACCCAAGCAATATTTCACAAAATAAGGCTCAGAAACAAATTTTCAAGGCATCCCAGTTCTGTTTTCTGCTTTTAAACTAGCACAAATGTATGGTCTTAAACACCAAGGGCGCATCCCATCTCACATAAAAGCCTCTCTTTGGTGTGATATTAACAAGCTCATATGGTAAAGGTCAGCCCATCCGTGGCCACCCACATCCCATGGGAACAAAACCAAGGCAGCGCCTTTCATCCAGCTCTAGGAGAAGAGCCAGGATGCATAATCCCACTTTGAGTGCCTGGGACAGCACACCCACAACATTAATAGTGCTCTTGGCTGCCCATCAGATGGAAAAGCAGCTCTGGTGCACTGCCCTGTGCTAAGCTATCCCCCAGCCAGTGAGAGCAGGTGCAACTCGTTGCCTACCTGATCACCTTATTAGCTAAACTTGGGGGGGGGGATGGGAACAGCATCTGGGGGCCTGAAGATCACTGATGGGTTTCATCCTACTTCTCATTAGTTGAGATTCTTCACAGACTTAGAGAATTTTGTTTTATAGGTCTAGCCACACAAACTTCATCTACCCTAAACTGTTCTAAATAACGACTTCCTCTATATTTGACATGCTGTGCGACTAATACGACAACACTGTGTCTGTCAAGCCGTACTGAGGGAACAGACTCAATAGGTAGAGCAGAAATGCAAAGCAGACCCATAGCAGTGCTTTGGCTGGCGAGCACTGGAGGAATTGCTTTCATCTGTGTCAGCAGAGCATCTGCCCTCTGTGCCTCTCTCCACTCCTACGACTGCAGAAGGAGCTGCTGGGGTGAGCCCTGTGCTTTTTGTTCCCAACGTACAGCCCACAGCTGCCTGGGCCCTTCTCAGCAAGGAGCTAATTGCAGAGTCCTCCAGCAAGTTCTCATATTAGTAAAACTTCATTATTTCATCAAAACATACAAAAGAACATTTCCCGATCTATGCTGAACCGCTATAAATAATGACACCAGAGCATTCTTGGCAAATCAGCGAACATTTGCTTGTGGTCATGAATTTCTGCATGCCACACATTCCTCCCTTCAGTACACAGTCTGCCCTGGATATCTGAACAAGTAAACAAGGCAGACTATATGTCCACCTACTCATTATTTTCAACCTATAATTTACAAAGCATGAAATAACGAGATTACACTACTGATGAAAAACAATTCTTGGAGATGCACCTGAATGGAGACGTGAGTCAATACCTTGCTCAAATCAAGATTTCATTTCCTCCCATACCTTGTTGTGTGTGTGCGAGTATGAGAAGGGAACCTGGGGACAAAGGTTACTGGACTCAGGATATTAATTTTGGGGGCTGAGATCTTGATTTTGAAGTGTAGTGTGCTGTGTTGCTTTGGATGCAGAGGCAGACAGCCCTGTACTTCAGTAGGGCTATGGCAGTAACTTCATCAGAGAACAGAAACATCACTGATGGATACATGGGCAAAGTGAGCTGGCCGTAATTCAGAGATCACGGAACCATTTATATTGGAAAAGACCTCCAAGATCATTGAGTCCAACCTTCAATGCAGCGGGGAAGCCAAAACATGTATCTTTTCTGACGGCAGAGAACACTTCTCACGTGTTTTGGTTGGGCTGCAGCCCACTGGCTTGGAAGGAGCCATATCTGCCTGTGGGGCTGCGGGGTGGGCTCTGCAGCATGGCAAGGCTAGCAGCTCTTTCATGTCATGCCAGTAATTTAAGCAAGGAGTGTTTAAGGCTCTGGATAAAAACTGCAAATAGGTGTTGTCCCAGTGCATGAAATCCAACAGTTTTCTGTTGCTCACTCTCATAAGAAGGCGACCACACATCTGTGAGCCCCCAGACTCCACATGTTGTGCAGTGTGGGGCAGCACCCATGCATGGCTCTGCATTGTCAGTGTTCTGGAATGCAGAAGTCTCCATTTCTTCCTTAATGCAAAGCCTTTCAAATGGCTGTGTACAGGCTGGGGCACTGCAGGACTCACCATATCTTGTACTTTTAGCCACTATCAAGAGCATCATTTTTTTCCAGCATTTTTCCAGGATTGTCCTGGAAGGAATCTCTGCCTCTATGGCACAATGACACAGAATTGAACGGGCTCAGGGGCAGCTCAGACCCCTGTTCAGGATCAGCCTTAGTTCACAGGAGGTTTTTCCCCAGCCCCAAAAATAACTTGTCTGGAAAAGGCTTTAACATCTAACCGGCCTGAAGTTAGCAAAGTAAATGCCAGGGCTGCTCACCCAGTTCAACGTGTCTGCATGTCTGAAACCCTCAGATCTCAGAAGCTTGATTTGATTATCTTGATTATCAGCATCTGCTTTAGTGGCTCACACTATCAAACAGAAGACATCAGTTTGAATTATGGCTTCTGTCCTTTACCTCCTGACAGAGCTGTCAAGCCCGGGCTGCAAGGAGGACTGCAAAGGCAAAGGAGAGAATAAAGCTGCCTGTGTGCTAGGGCATCCAGAACAGGGGGGATAAGAGCAGAAGCCCTCAGGAAGGTCAGATCCTGAAGGAGTCCGGGTAAGTGGGAGCTGCTCTGCACATCCAGAGAATGATGGAAACCTCGCCATGGTGAGATGTCCAAAAGCACATTCAGCCACACCGGTAGCCATTCATGTCTCATCTGGACGCTTCTGCATGTCTCTGGACAACTCCTCCAGGCTCTCTAGCAGGATCTCTCTTTTAGCTTTAACAGCTCTGCCTCATCACTCGCTCCTTCTCTTCCAGTCTTTTCGAATCTGCAGGGATCTGGGAAGAGTCACTTATGGAGAAGCAGTTGTGACTCAGCGGAGGTACCAGACTTCTGTTGGCGGAGAGGACGACATTCAGCCTGCACACGGAATGGAGCTGAGCAGAAGGAAGGTCTGTAGGTAGGACCTGAATTTTCTCATATATATTTTGTAACAAAGAGTATTTGCCTCACTGGAGTTTGGGTGTTACTGGAAAGGAAATGTCAAATATTAATATTTGCAAAGGCTCTTTTTCTGGTCCACAGATCGCTGCCTCCACCCCAGATCGCTGTGAACAGGCAGATCTGGAGCTGCAGTCATTTCAGATGTTCCCCGAGGTTTTTTGTCTTTTTTTTTTTCTTCAGACCCTTCAATTTTATCTCCTTTTCTTTTTCACTGTTTCAAGATATCTCCAACTCCTCCTTCGACTCAAGGTTTGTTCTTCTCACCCATTCTGCTTTTGACTTCCTTCCCTCCATTTTCCCAAGCTCCCTGCCCTTTCTCATCTTATCACAGCATTCTTTTTTTTCCACGGAGCATGAAAATAGGTATTTCCTCTGCTTCATGCTAAAGCAGCTGCTTGTCATTATAATCATGAAGAAAGATACATGTAGAAATGATACCGAATCCTTTAAGGATCTTTGCCTTTTATTATTCCAATAATTGCTCCTTTACCAAATGCCATATCTTTGTTGCAGTGATTTCCAGTGCTCTCTTTGTGGCCAAAATCCCAGGCCTGATTCTTCCTTCCCCGACCCCTAGGATGACTGGAGCTCACACCCTGCCTGGGACAGGCACCCATTGCCACCATTAAAAACAAGCAGTTGCTGCGTAGCGACTTGAGTGACCACTCACACAAATTGACAGCACATCCAACCTGCAATGCCATGTGCAGTTAAAAGAAAAGAAAGTTGCACAGCCTCCACGGCTTCAGGTATGGTCATTTAAAACACTCAAACAATTATAAAGAATGATCAATGTTATTGATAGTTTTTGCACGGACAAAAGAGCTGAAGCTGACAAATCACCAGTGATGGATAGTTCAGGGTATAAATGAAAGAATAGGGGAAAAAAAGAAAAAAGTAAGGGAATGGTTTTTATTAGATTTTGGATGAGCCAAAAGGTTTTTAAATATTGGTGTTTTTCTTTCTTTTCTTTCTAAAGAACTAGAAAAGAAGCTGCTTATCTCAGGCTCTGCATATTGCTGTCATTTATAACCAACAAGCAAGCGAACAAACAAAACCTGCAGCAGAAGAGGAGGATGCAGTTCTGCTCAGCCAAAAAACTAACCAGGTCAGGCTGTTCTAAGCGACTCCCATAGCAGCCAAAGCAGAGGGTGGCTTCAGGTTGTCACTATTTGTTTGCTGTGGGCCATCTCCGTGGGTGACCAGAGCTGGCAGCCAGGCCAGGAGAGGGAAGGACAGCCCCTAACCATGAATCTGCCATGGCAGAGAGATCCGGGGTTGCTTCGTGAACAAGTAATGCATTGTTATTTAAACTGTTTTAATCAAGACGGTATGAACCGTTGTTTAAAGTGTAGTTTGAAAGTCAGGACTGTTTCTTTGATAGTCCTGAAACTGTTCCAATAAATTAGGAGATAAAATCTTCAATATGCAACATGAGATGTTTGGCAAAATCATCACATGTTCAGAAAACAGAACCTGGATTTGTTTTCCCTGAAATGTGTCCAACGTTAACGGGAC
This sequence comes from Perdix hodgsoniae, assembly GCA_035772895.1. Lineage (NCBI taxonomy): Eukaryota > Metazoa > Chordata > Aves > Galliformes > Phasianidae > Perdix > Perdix hodgsoniae. Next base: position 901,968 of record JAPSGF010000118.1, on the reverse strand, counting down.
TGTAAAAATAAGGTTAGATGCACAAAACTGGGCAGATTTGTGCCATCCCTGCTCTCAGTGTCAGATGTGAATGCACATTTCAAAGCGCTTATGATCCCTTTTGGTGAGGGAGCTGGTGGAACAAAAGGGAGTACTACAAGAACAGACCTGAGGAGTGCACTGGGAGCATTGGGAGCACGGCTCGGCAGCAAACTGCAGCTCTATGACTTCCAGCCCCAGGATTTAAAGGAGAAAAATGCTACAATTGAGCGGGTACTTGAAGATACTTGACGACGCTCAGCTGCTGTTAGTGCACGATTCACCAGAGAGGAAATTTGCAGCATCTCTGACACCTCATCAGGGATGTGAGAAGATGCCGCAGACAGCAGTATAGGTGTTTAACCAAGATTTTTACCTCAAAACGTAACTATCAACCCACCTGCGTGTTTTGTAAGGACGGCTGGACAGTCTCCAAACGCCATGGCGTTGGACACAAGGACAAATCCCATCACAACATCCCATGTACGCGTGATGCATTTTCAATCTAGAGGTCTGTAAGGACTTTTATCACAAAGCCAACCTGAGAGCTGCAAGATGAACTGTGCATTTTGGATCATAAAAATAGACATGCATGTATATCAATGAGTTGTCTCTACCACTGAAAATTAGAATACTGTGACTGCCAGTACTTCATGCTCGTAGTGCTTTACATGCACCAGTGATCACTGCATGAACAGGGAGGAGGCAGGTAAGTATGATCAGCAGAGATGGTGCCAATAGCTGAGAAATGAAGGCAGCCTCATCTTCTTGCCTGGTGCCACCAGTCCCACCAGTGAAACATTTTCTCTATTTCCTGAGCTCGTGTCCATTGAGCAGACTGCAGGACGTGCCCATCCTGCCCCATCATTCCCCATCCTGCCCCTTTTTATGGTAGCAAAGAGGTACGGACATTCAACAAAGAGAAATCCCTCCTACAGGATCCCCGAGCCAAGTGGGTGTTCATCTGCTTTCAGAGATGGTGCAGCTTTGAAGAGGGGAACTGCGCGAGGGGACAGGAAAGCATCAGTTGTGCAGAACTGCCTCTAAGAGGTACCTCAGCTCATTAAGAGGTAAACTTCTCCTGGGCTGCGTGTCATGTCAATCACTGCTTTTTTGCAGACCCAAAGCCCTCTTTTCCTCCGTTAGAAGCTGTTATCATCTTCAAAGCCATATCAAAACAGTGTTTGTTCTGCGCTTTGATTTCCCTTGCACAGAGAATTCAAAGAGGACAGGTCTACTGGAGAGAAAGAGGGGAAGTGCTTCAGATGCTGTGTTCCTCACACTGGTGAGCTGGGTGATGGTGATAAGTTGAGCCCAGTTCGGCCACCCCCAGCACCCCCCACTACCCACACCCTCACCCAAAGTCACATTAGGTTAGGAACAGAAAACGGTCACAAGCCATGAACTCAGTACATCTGGTACAAATTCTGACGGTTGTTGGTACCGATCGGTAGGAACACAGATAAAACCAGGAGCAAGTAACAGCAATGGGTTTCCATGCACAAAATAGGTTTCCATACACACCGTGCACACAGGGCTATTGACGAACGCATAACAACGGGAACTGAAGCGCATCAGGTTTATGTCTTCCTACTGCATTCGACCTTGTTCAAGTGAGGAAACAATTACCGTGTACAAAACACCTGCGCAAAGACTTCGTTTCTTCTACATTTATACATTAATATCTAGGAATTACACGGCCCTTACTTTGCTCTTTACTTGCACAAAGTAATTCTCAGCACTTCTCAATAATTCATGGCGAGCTCTGCTGCAGGGCTGCTGTATTCTGGAGCTCTGTGATTGAGCAGTGATGCAGTTTGAGCTTTTTCAGCGGAGGCTGATGAACGCACCATGTTGTACAAGTATGTCTTTGTTGTAGGTGCAACTTCCCAGTGCCCGCGCGGGTAGAACACAGCAAAGAGCAATAGGTTGCACCGGGCTTTGCAGCACCCACAGGGCTGAAATTGGATCTAGCTAGCTCTGCTGAATCTGAATCTGGCTCTGCTGTGCTGCAGGACTGCACGCCCACTGCAAGATGTGGCTGCAACAGGAAATCCAGAAACTTTATACAGGGCTGCATCCCACTACGCATTTTGTAAATCCACGTTAAACACTACTTTTTTTTCCCCCTCTGAAGTAGGCTGTTATTGACAGATTATTATTTTTTTAACCCAAGGAATTAACAGGCCTGAATCCGGAATGTGCACGTTCCACTGCTTTCTGCCTCAGAGAGAGGTGGATTTATTTAGTTATTAAAGGATTTATTTATGTATTTTCACAGCGTAGCCCAATTAAACTTGACAGCTTATTCACGATGGATTCCAGCCCGATGGCAGCTGAGACACATTACATTAAGAAAGACAGCATAATAAAGGATATAACTAGCCGAATTAGCTATCGGTATTTTTCGTGCTCCTTTGTTTATGGTTTTCTGCCGTCTGATATTCACAGATCTTACATTTGGGTACAGGGAAGCCTGCTCTGTGCGTGGCACACCGCTGGATGTTTAACCAGCTGGCATGGCTCCATGCTGTATGTGGTAGAAGCCCGCCGAGCCCCACGCGCACCTTATTAATATTGACACAGCTTTATTACGAGTGGCGGTGCTCCCTCCCCTTCTCTCTGCCCACGGAGCTCCGTTTCTGGAAGGTCTGACTGCTGGGGTCCGCGGGCTCCATCACCGCCATGTAACTCTGTCAGTTCTTTTATTACAAATGATGCGATTCGGCAATAAAGTTTGCTTTTAAATGAGTAAATAAAGGCCCGGCTGCTGCTGCTGAGGGAGCTGCTGCTCCGCTTAACGCTGCCTGGGGTTCTCACAGGAGAGAGCAGCCTGGCTTCGGGAACTGCAGACAAACACTGCATGGGTGAGGGAGCGCTGGGAAGAGCACCGTGAGTGCTTACAGAGTAATATTGATTTAAACAGCTATTGAAGCACAAAGAGAATCTGCTGAATGCACTGGGTGCTGTGCCCCAGGGCAAGGCTTGGATAGCAGAACTATGAGGTTCGAGCAAAAGATGCTGGAAATTCCACCAGCTTTGGAGCCCGAGTGCTCCTCATCACCAGCTAAGTCCACAGCTCCCACCTGCTTCTCCTGCAGGTGATTACAGGGGCACGCACTGTGCTTATCAGCTGAATTATGTCAGCTCTGAGCTGCTTTACTTTCCAGCCCGGGCCATAGCGCCAGGCACAACAGCCTTCCTCCCAAGGAGGGAGCAGATACATTTTGTAGAGGCTTTCTTCCTTCCCTTAAAACACAAACTTTGAGCAACTTTGCTGTGTCACTTCTATTTTCTTTCCATTCATGGTAGGAAAAGAAGCTTAATTCGCTTTTCCACGTGGATTTTCATCAACCAGCATTGGGCAGATGTGTGGGAAGAAATACTTGCAAGATCTCATTCAGATCCTGTTTAAATTTGTTGCTTCTTTTCAAATGTTAAGAAAAAGTAAAATGAGAAATAGAGAGCAGCACATTTCCTGGGAAAGCACAATGACGTGTGCTGCTGGCACCCAACATTATTGCTTTGCAGGCTCATTTCTATCGCTCCACCAGGAAAATATTTAGAACTGGTATCTCCAGGATTGGTCTAATGATACTGATATTATCTGCATTAGCATTACTGTCAGCTTTATGCATCTCACCGGCAAAGACCTCCTAATATTAATTCCACCAAAAATACAGCAGTAGCAATTATTTGCATTCTGACCAAGACGATCATTGCTGGAATTCACCTCCCAAAAAGAGAAAAAAAACAAAAAGTATAAACCAATTTTGGCTATTCTTGGGATTTCCAATTCAAATATCAAAGCATTTCCAAGTAATCCTGCTTTTTCATAAGCTAAAAATATGGGCTGCTTCAAGGAGAACGTCTGTTTGGATGCACCCAGAAGTAATGCATAACAGGCAAAGAAAGCTGAAGCTATGTAAATTTGACTTTATAACAACCCACCCGGTGTAAGCCACTTGCAGCGAGCGCGGACACAGTAAAGAAAATGGGAATAATGATACTTGTTCTCTTTTGTGAAGTACTTTTTTATAAAGGCATTATGCAAGGGCTTAGCCATACTATGAGTGTTTATAGCGAAATAAATTGAAAATCCCGAATTATTTCAGTCCCTTGCAGTGCCACAAATTGAATGTGGCTTCTATTAAAGCGCATCTCGAAGAAAAAGAAATTCCGTGAAAGCTGGTTATCTACGAGATATTTATGCATGCTTCTAGGAATTAATTCTCTTTGCCATAAACCCCACGTACTCCAGCAGGACTGATGGAGATGCGCTCAGCCTGACTGGCGGCAGCAGCCCGGCCACGTCTCTGTTTCCATTCCTGTAGTAATAGGGTAATTTTAACTGCGGCGCTTGTTCACAGCAGAAAATGTTCCTGTGGCATACAGCACTAAAACCTCCTACTGGGAAGATTTGGCACTTAGGCTATCACCATTAAAATCTTATTAATTCTAATTATTATGCCATTCCCTGAAGAATAAACCATGTTGCATCTTCATAAAGTGCGTAACGGGTTCCCATTCCTCTGCTCACCGTAATTCCAGCACGTGGTGTTTGCTGTCACTCCCACCTTCCAACTGCCTTTATTCCAGCAGCACCATGAGCTGAGGGCAGCTTTCTGCCAGCTGACTTCCAGCCCTGAGGTCCTCCTGAGTTTATTCATGTTTGTATGCACTCCCACAGTAGAAGCAGGTTTGGGCTGTGGGATTTTTTGCAGCGTCTCTGAGCATCCCAGCACCAGGAATTGCCCTTTCCTCCTGCACAACTGTGACATGCCACACCGGGCCCTGCAGCAGCTCATTGTCCCATCCTCAGAGGGAACCTGATGCTAAGTTTTGCTTGCTAGATACCAGAAAACCTTGCTGGAAACTCTGCATGCTCTACACAGACTTAGAAAGATTTCTGTGTTATGGGCTCAGATATAAAACTATCACATACATATATACTTTATATTATTTTTATATGTACTTTACGTACTCTTTTTAAACACATTTAAATTCTGCATCTATCTGCTCTCAGTGCAACCTTAGGAGCAGAACCAGAAATTGGTGCGTGCTGTTGGGAAGATGTTCAGGTTCTCTCCTGGCCCAGGCTAAGGGCGCTAAATCTGCACAGGCCTAACTGCCATCACAATCTCAAGCTATGCAGAGCCACCAGATCTCCACACAAACCCATTGCAGCCAAGGGTGTAGAATCATAGAACTGCTCTGGACCTTCAAGACCATCGAGTCCAACCACAACCTGACCACACTACCCCAACTCTAACAACCCTAAATCATGTCCCTGAGCACCACATCCAAATGGCTTGTAATCACATCCAAGGATGGTGATTCAACCACCTCCTTGAGCATATCTCCATGAGAAGACATCCCAAAGCTCTGTCCCAGCCTGGCACCGCTGCCCCACTGCCACCCCAGCCCATGTCATGACCATTGGCTCTACACCAACGTGAACCCGATCTCTCCTTGTAGAGCCCACAATATTTCTACATCACCCCTTTTTTTTTTATACGTAGACGTAACACTCTGCCACACCGCACACTTCTGCACAATATTGGTCTATACAGTGAATTAACAGCACCCTTTGACAAAGTGCTATCCCTGCCGCCATCCCCACGCGATAAAGGTACTTCGACATTTTTCATTATTCAGGCACACTCCCAAGCACCCAGAATGAGCAGTGAAATACTTAATGAGACATTTATCTAGTCTATGTATTTTACATTTTGCTGATAGTATAATGAGGCAGAGGTACTGAAATGAAACATCCCTAACATTTCACATAATTTTCCACTTCCACTCCACCATTTTTAGTATTGCTTTTGGGTTTTTCACTGTTCGATGTTTTGAACTTTATCATCGCTATCAATAATCACTATGTCAAATGCAACACTCTGCCACGCTTTTTTGGCTGAAAGAATGCCTCACCATTTATCTTCAAGCATATTAGGAAGATGATTGCAGTCTAATAAATAAAGCATCAATTTCTCATTCAGTTTCAGTACCTCATGTAGATTTTTCCCCACTACCGCTGCATTTTTAGTTACCCAAACCTTTATCAAAGCTATTAAAAACATATTCTTCACTGCTCCTAAGAAGATTTCTGTGTGCATTTCTGCCACCTCTGCTTTCCATACAACCCAACACTCCTGACCACCAGAAGTTTTTGTCTTTATTTCTCAGTGATGCCCTAATTAAAGAGAAACGAGATTTATGGGGAGATACAGTTTATTAGACTAATTTATATAGCTGAAAAGCAGCCAACTTGTTGGGCTCACAAACCCTCATTTAAATCCCCTTCTTTAATGTAACTTTATGAATTGGTATTTTCTTTGACTACTTCTTAATATTATTTATATTGATTGTGCAGTTTATTTCTGCGGCAATAGTAAAGAAGGTCAGAGAACATTCATGTAGCCATATATTTTATTTATACGACACTCTCGTCTACATAAAGAGCACTGGAGATTTCCTTCATGTGAAAAATTACATGGAGTACAAACAACAGCGTTCAAATCTCTCTGTAAGCAGCAGATCCTTCCAAAACTGAAGTGACCACTGCTTCCTCCAATGTTCTGCATTAAAGGATATGCTTTCATTCAGTAGAGACGTACTTGCTGTTGGTAGACTCACATGGGATAAGCAGACAACTCAGCCATGCGCCCCATAAGACCCTATGCAGTCTTTTATTTTTAAAACCTGTTCCAGAATATCTGCATTCATGCAAACACTTTTTTGTTGTTTTCCTAGTCATTGCATAGGATTATTTTCTCTGTCAGGTTAGTAATTTTTGTGGCCAACACCCAGCATTTCATGACCTGCTAAGTCCCACGGCCATGTCAAAGGTAACCAGAGGTATAACAGCGATGGAAACCTTTCGTGAGTGGTTGAGACCATGGGGACCACTAGGCCTTAACCCATCCCTTGCCTTGATTCCAGCACAGACAGATGCTTTTCCTGCTATAAAGAAAGTGCAGCTCTCAGGCTCTGCACCCATCACACCCACTGACAGAGCATAAGAAAAAACATACATGCTCTTACTAGAGTAAGAGCTCAGAATAGTTCTGCTTCTGGATTGAAATCAAGGGAGGTTTGAATATTTTGCTGTTGTTCAGGTATCACTCCTGCATAGGAATATTCCTATCATATTCATTCTTCGTTTAAAAACAATGAGAAGAAAAAGTAAATGTAGCGCTTCTGATTTAAAAGCGTCAATAATTTTGCCTTTATTTTCCTATTCTTTTGTTTTTCCTTAATATCTCTCAGCCTTGTCTCCCCATCCCCCGATACAAAGCACATTAGTCACCCTTTCTTTCTCTAAACGCCTGGTACAAATATCAGATTTATGAAAGCGATTGCCTCTGCCCAGGGGAGGCCCTAAGCCTTATGGCACCTTATGGATTCGCCGGTTCCCGAATGTAATCCCATCCATCCATAACGCCCGTTTCACTTAATCCCATCCAGCCATGCAGCTGAGGAGAATTGCGAGGGCTTTGGTGGGGTTCAGGTATGAGTTCGGGTGGGTTTCCACCCCAGCAGAGCTGCAGCTAGCTCCAGCCAGCCCAAATAGCAAGATCGCCTTTCAAACAGACCTTAGTATTTAAGATGCAAAGCAGTTGTACAATCCGCTCCCAAAGAGCTGTCAGTTTGCCATTCCTGAAGCACGAGTTGTAACAGTCCTGCAAATGATCCTCCACCCAAAGAGCAAAGTCACACTTCCAGTTCTGGGCACTCCATTTCCTCAAAACAACCATCCTTTTCTATGCTAAGATCACGACTGACCAAAAACTGTGGAGTATGACTTTGGCCAAATTCAATGAGCTTCTGCAAAAGGAGTACATGACAAATTCAAATGGTCCAGGTGAACGAGATTCACAAACTCTGGTCTCGCCCAGTGATGAACCGGGGTTTTTCAGAGGCGTTCTCATAACCCTCTCATGAAGCAGACCATCAACTTTCTGCATACATTTCAGAGCATTTGACACCTTCAACAAGCAGATTTTACATTTTTTTTTCCCCTCATATGTTTCACGTACTGTGCCCGTGCTTTCCATTCCACTAAATAGATTATTAATCTAGTTATCATATAAAAGGATTTTGAATATTTGGAAGACGTTCTGGTATAATGAATTATAAGTAAAACTCCTGGAGCATCCAGATGAGAGGCAAAGATTACCACATCTGCCAGGTTCTGGTTGTAAAAAAGACAAGTTAATTTGCTGTAGTGTCATGTATTCAAGCACACTGCTCATGTTTAAGTTTATTTGGTTATATCTGAGTAATATAGGTCAGCTGAGTCAAATAATAACGACACAGAACTGAAGTCCGAAAGATTTTTTGCCTCCTGTCTTAGCCCTTCATCTTCAATTGTCAACACACTCCAAACTTCACTATCTCTGTCAGAATTGACATTGGAATCTGCAGCAGCTTTTGTCTTAATCCAATATTTGCCTCATTCCCACTTCTTACTCTCAGTATTTACCTTATTCCCAAGTGTTTTAATTTTTGTGTTTGTCCTATGCCTTCCCCATTCCCGAAGACTCATCTGATCTGGTTCCTTCTCATTGCAGCTGTAAATGATGGTGCAGCACATGCATGTGTAATGCAGGGTGCTGAGAAAGTGAGGGACGACAACCCAAGGCCGGTGAGTGCTGAGTTGCCCCTGTCAGACCAGGCAGAGATGGGCAGGCTGTGCTGACCCTTCTTGCTCTTAGCTCCCGCTCACCATGTTCTCCACTGGTGGCGTGCACACGGACTACCCAAGCCCTAATGAAATGGGCCGGAGGCAGCTGGGCCCCTCTACTCAACACCCTGGCAATCCCAACAGTGTCCTGGGCACGGCCAGAGCCCTGCAGAGGGAAAACAGTTGAGTGAGATGGTCAATAGCTGTGCAGAATGGCTACTAATTCCGAATCACTGCAACCAACAGCTCCAGGTGAACAGGCCTTCATGCAGTCCTCCTTTTCCTACATCTCCACCAGTCTACTGAGAAATTGACATTTATCACACAGATCCACAGCATGAGCTAGGAAGGGGAAGAAAGAAAGAAAGAAGTCTTTATTCTCAGGGAAGAATGGACGTTAACCTCAAAAACTTTTAGGAAAAAAAAAAGAAAAAAAGAAAAGAAGAGAGAAAGAAGAACAATGAAAGGATGTGCACAATCCATTGCAAAAGGCATTCTCTGCATTTAGAGGCCAGGGACTCAAGGATTTCCCACAAGTGGTAGCTGAGCCCAGATGAGGAATGATAGGTGCTATGATGAAAGGAGTGCCCATGGTCCCCCCCAGAGTGAGGTGAAATATAGGAGAAAATCCCTGAGAGCAAGCCAAGGGCTGCCTTTGAACTGCCACAGGGAAGTATCAGAACTGCCTGAGAAGCATCAGAGCATGGAGCAGATCTTGCAGGACTGTGACCTGTAGCGTCAAAGGAAGGCACAAGGTTTTACGGAATGGATGCTCTCACTGTTGGGCCTGGGGCCAGCTGCCATGGCCAGGCTGCTCAGGGAAGTGTGTGCGCCCATCCCTTAGAGGGCTCCAAACCAGGTTGGATGGGGTCCCACCCATCCTTGGGATGGGGGCAATGACAAGGGAGTAGGAGGAACTGGATGGACTCTAATGTTCCTTTCTAACACAATCCACTCTAAGATTCAATGAACTCATTGAATCTTCACATAAACCTGCCTGGTGAAAAGCTGACTTTTTCCACAAGGCTTGAAACATAAAAGTTATTTAATGTCTCAGATATTTACTTTACAAAACACACACATGCATCATTGACTTCACTTGTGCTCACATATATCTACCAGGAATTGATTCCTGTGGGGGCTGCTCCTTGTAAGCCTAAATCTGCTTAAAAACACCTGCAAAAGGAATCCGCCGGATTACTCCACACATCACTGTGCTGACATCATACTCAAAGGAACAGATATTATAAACTTTTTTCCAGAAATCTGCTAATTCCAGGTCTCCTACTGCAGTAGTGACACAGGATACAGATTTTCAACGCAAATAAGAGGACTCATTAGCTTTTCTGTGATACGTCTTCTTGGTAAACTGTTCTAAACAACCAATTAGTTCCATCCCTATTATTCACTGTATTATTATGATTCTATTTAAATTATTATTTCAGGACTTTCTAGAGAATGGACGTTCCTTTGACTAAGAGAGATACAGAATGAAAAGATGAAAGGACAGGGGAATGAAGAAAAAGCAAAAGGAAAATGGTAAACAAGAAGAACAGACATTAGCCAGTGTCTGTTTGTAGCCACACAGAACTTCACCAGACCATTACGTATGTATCTCACTGGCTTTAAGAGTCATACCAGCATAGGACCTGTAGAGCATTTTAACCACGTAGCATCAGATACATCAGGAACGGATGGGTCAGTGTGGAGAGGGTCTTGTTCAGTGTTCAGGTAAGGCCTGATGGAAAGTATCCCATTTTCCAGACAGGAGATGAGGATTGCGAGGTGGAATACAGAATCACAGAATGGCCAGGGTTGGAAGGGACTTCAAGGATCAGGAATCTCCAACCCCCCTGCCACAGGCAGGGCCACCAACCTCCACATTTAATGCTAGACCAGGCTGCCCAGGGCCCCATCCAGTCTGGCCTTGAACACCTCCAGGGATGGACGGGGCATCAACTTCCAGGGATGGGGCACTTAGAGTAGTTTATGCCACTTCTATAACAGATACACATCCACAACTGGTCAGTTTAATCCCTAGTTTAACCACGGCCCAGCACTCCTTGTTCCTGCTCAGAGTTTCTGTGGTGCTCAAAGTTGTTTCTTAGAGTGCTTATGGTCTTGTATGACCAAGGAAACCATGGATTTATCCACTGCAATGTTCCTGAACCCAACACAATTGCAGCACCTTAGGGTGAAGCCACCCCCTGCTGGGAGATAATTTGTCTGGGTCAGCTCAGTTCTGCAAATGCTGTTCTCTCATTTACCTCTTGGCAGGATTGCAGATGCTCTTATAGAAGTTTCTGCCTGAGCTTGAAATAATAAAATTATTTTTCTGGAACTTAATTCTATCTAATACGGTCAGTTGTGGTGTTGTCAGAGTTAATTTAATGGGATGAAAATCAAGCCCTTACAGTATATAACACACTGACCCTCCTTGCTCTTCCCACACTCAACCACTGCTGTCAATATAAAGCGTGTAACAGGGATGGTTCTGATGTGCTGACTTCTCTCCCTGAACTGGGTAGATTTTTACTGCAGCTTTTTGGATTACTGAGCCCAAATGCTGCAGTAATAATAAAGAAGTATTAATGTAATTAGCTAGTATTTCCCCCTTTGAATGTTATACAAATTACAAATCATATCTTGCTTTACATACTGAGAGGCACACTGATGAGCTTGACAGTGAGAATTAATTGATAGAAATTACAATAGATTTTCATCCCATATAAAACGTACACAATATACTAAAATGCAAGAACTACAGCCAAACAGGAAGATCTTTCCTGAGATTTTACTTTTCTTCCTCCACCTCCCCCCCCCCCTTTTTTTTTTTTTTTTAAATCAGAAATGACTTTAACAACCCAAGGAAATTCTGCACATCACTCCATCTCTTCCTATTGAGAGAAGTAGCTCTGCCAGAATACACAGTACAATACGTCATGAATTCACATGCATAAGCATTTTGAAAATCCTTCTTGGACAAGGTTTCTATTTAATTGGCTTAAAAAGCCACTCTTCTCCCACACAGTCTTATGCAGAGCCATCTGTGCAGGGAATTAGCAATCTGGATAAATAGTCTGTGAAGGAATTCGCCCTGCCTGGCGCGGCTGGACGTTGGGGAGCTGAATTCCAGCAGCTGTGCTGACCGCTGTGCCGAGCTCACCGAGGGGCTGAGCAAATAAATTATGATGGAATAAAAGGCTTGGAAATGCACTCAAAATTCAAGCCATACTTGAAAAGGCCTGTTAGATGCAATGGCTGGAGGAAAGAGGGAGAGCAAAAGAGCAGAGGGGTTGTTGTGGGGCAGAACTCGGGCATTTTATAGTCATATTTTATGTGGACATAAGAATGCTTGCAGCCTACCCTTCTTTGTTTGCTTATAGAAGGAACGCAGGAAGAGACATTAACACCTTGCTAATTATAAATGAGGTAAGGAGAACAGCACCTAGAAATCACCACTGAGCACACAGCATTGCTATTGCTATCTAAGAAGACTAACAATACCAGGTATCACCTATGGGCAGCCACACCTCGGTGCCAAGCATCTCCAGCATGGTAAGCTCTGACAAGCAAACCAAAGGGAGAAGCTCCTGCTCTGGCACATACACATGCTGGCTGTGAAACATAATCGATAAAAGAAAAAGAATACAATCAAAACAAATATAAAGGGCACTGGCGTTGTGTTTTACAAGCCACAATGCCTTTGAGCAGGGCACCAAGAATTGCCAGCAGGAAACGTGCTGGACGTTAGATTCGCGGCTACTGAATTTGCACGTAGATAAATGAGAAAGATTGCAGCTTCCTCCCCCAGCACACCCCCACCTCCTAATTTTTACATGGGCAGTTGGGAAAAATCTTTTTCTCCCGATTGTTGGGGCTATAATACAAGAATTCAGCTACACTGAAGCTCCTATCACTTTGGGAGTGAGACATTCCCATCCTGCCGCGAGACTCCGCTGTCTCCCACGGGGACCATATGGAGTTTTCTTTTGGAAGAAAGAAAGCAGCATCTTACCCTACTTTTAGCACATCACGTATTTAAATGCTTCTGAGCAAAATCCCTTGGGCATATTCTCCAGATTTAGGATGGGAGGAAGACACCACACAGCCCAGGCCTGCCGAAGGGTTTCCCAGCATCACCCTACACATTAACAAAACTGTGGTAGCACCTCTGGGACTCCTTGGGCATGGTTAAACGCCTCCACATGTGGTACATTAATACAACCTGCGTTGTATGCTTGATGCCCAACCAACAGACCAAAACCTCGTTTGGACACGCATTCACAGAATCATAGAATGGTGTGGGTCAGAAGAGACCTCAAAGACCATCCTGTTCCAACCACACTGCCTCAGGGTTGTCAATCACTATTTCAGGCACCAGATGAGGTTTCCCATGGCCCCACACTGCCTGGCCTTGAATACTGCCAGAGATTGTTGCCTTTGCAGTACGATAACTCCTGAGTTGGCACCATGGTGGGGCACCTCTAGAAAATCCCTTCCAAAGCACAACTTCCAAATCACTCAGGTGTGTTCTTAGGTGCCAGAGGCCTGCACAGCCTGTCATCCACAACTGCATCCCGCAGCCTCCTCCCCTCGTTCTGCTGCAGACTCCAAGTGCCCTGCGTGCCATTTTCTCATCACTTTTCTCCTTTCCCATTCCAGTTTGAGAGAGTAAAAGTATCAGATGCCTGCTATCCAATCCGATCTCCCCAGCGGACACTAAAAGGATAATAAAAGGATAATTTACTAGTATTCATTCAGATAATCCATCTTGAGCAGATTTTGAGCTATCTGCATATGCCTAATTAAGATTCACTGCAGAGCGTCTGCTGCCGGCGTGGTGCGGCTCCCAGCAGCGCTGCCAGGCCCTCACCCCATCTCATGGCTGCTCTGTGCCCAGGGGTCCCCCATGGGCCAGAGGGTTCCAGGCAGAGCAGGGCAGCTGCGGCCAGGAAAGGGGCAGAATTTCTCCACTTGAATGATGGAAAAAAATCTTTTCTCCGTTAGCAACAGTTTCAAAGAATATACCCCTAAGGGAGTCATCCTTTCAGCAATATAAATTACTTTAAAGGGAGAATCAGCCCAGGCAATTAGACCTTTTAGAACAGGTGACCACCCTTCTACACATTAAGTCTCTGATGGCAAAACTGCTTCTCCCATCCCCAGCGACGCAAGGTGCTTGAAGTGTCAGTAAACATACAACCATAATTACATGAGCTGCCTCATTTCACCAGAATCTTTTCAAGATTCATCATCTGTGCATTGATTTTGGATCATAGGACTACATGTTTTTCTCTTTTGTTAACACATTTTTAAGCAAGATTTAACTGCACAGCGATAATTTGCTCCTGGATGTTTTGTTTGGGTTGCAGTGATAAACTCTCCCAGTGGCGGGAATGCAGCCATGATGCAGTTAGCATCACCGGGGCATCTGCCCTTTTGCTCCAGCACATCTTCAGTCAAGGGCCAGGAAGCCTGCTTGTGCATTCCCTGTCTGCATGCCAACGTCCTCACTGCCCCTGCTGCAATGGGAGCCCTTTCACCCTCGCAGAGGGGATCCCTGGCATCCCCACCGCATTGCTTCAATGGTGGAAAGTGATGGAAGACCCAGGGCTTAGGCAGAATATGGCACCTCCATGACTACAGCCTTAGTTCAGTGCTGACTGGAGAACAGATCAAAATAAAAAAAAAAAAAAAAGGAAAAAAATATATTATGGGTTGGAAGTGGATGATCTTTGAGGTCTCTTCCAACCCAACCATTCCGTGGCTCTTTGACCTTTGATGTCCCATCCAATCCAACTCTTCCACGATTTTGCAGGATAAAATAAACACAGAACATGTATTTTGATAAATACTCTGGCAAAAATAGCCAGCAAAGAGTTTGTCTCTCCCGCTGTTCCTCTCAAGGCTGAACACTGTCAGCTCACTGTCACAACTAGCGCATCACCGGGACAGCTGATGCCCAGCCCTCACCCTTTTCCTTCTCTTTTTTTTCCAGCATACCATATATTTGCCACATCATAAAGAGAAAATAATCCAGTTTTGTTGGAAGGGTCAGGCCCGGTGGATCAGAGCACATTTATGTGGTTGAGCCTGAGTTAGACGGAGATAACAATTACCAGCAAGTCATTACTTAAAAACGGGATAATTTTTCAAGCAAGCATGAATGCATCTGCACATCTCCAGCAAGCAAATAGGTTTGAAAACTCCCTGAACTGGAAACAAAACCAACAAAAACCATGGTGAGTCCTGGTCACGTGCTTTTCTCTAACTGTATTTTAAAGAAATATTTGCTCAGTCCTATAATCTAAAAAGTGAAACAGGGTTTTAAGTTCATCCGTATCTCAGCGCTTCGATGTTTAGCCTGTGGCTAAACAAGATTTTCCTGTTCACAGTTACGGTCTCATGTGTGGCTATAATAAAAAGGCTCGATGAAAACGTAGGCACTGTCAAACCGTTGGTTTTTAACTAAACATGCATTACATAAAAAGAATCCTTAAGCGTGCTGCTAATCTCCCAGCGCAACATTTCACTGTAATCGGGGCTGTCATCAGCCTGTGCTGAGGCAATGGTCCCACTGCACAGCACACGTGTGGACACAGCACACAAGAAGCAGCAGAGCTAACCTAAGACTTTGCTTCTCCCCCTCTCATCCCCCCTCAAAGCACGGGGACAGAAATATTGGTGCTCCTCAGCTTCTTTTGCTAGGAGCTCGCGTTTGCTGCATGCTTCTGTAGCGCCAGGAGATGATGCATCACTCCAAAGCAAGGAGCCAGCAAACGGCAGTGCAACGGGAAAGCTAAGCATGCTGTAACAGTTAAATAATAATAATAATAAAAATCCCCAATCAAAGTCTTTCAAATTATACGGAATACTGACAGCTTTTTACGCTGTTTTAATTAAGTACACTGTAATTTAAACCACTGAACCATAACAACCCAACGTTTAGTGTTATATCCCTAGGAGAACTTTAAAAATATGCATAATTCTGCCCGGAAGGTAATTGAGGGATATTTTTGGGGTGGTGGGGGTAATTAAAGGTTATACAGGAGAGTAATAGGAATTTTACTTGGGTACTGATAGCGCTGGTGACTGTGATGAACCTCCTCAGGAAAGCCATTCGTGTTTCTCCTGGTGTTTGGGAAGGCAGCAGTGGGCAGTGCAGGAGGCGCTGCTGTGTGCAGCAGGTTTGGGGACACGGCTGGCACAAGTACAGGTTGGTCTGGGCACGTGGTGGGACCCAGCCCACAGCCCCTGCTCACAGCAGTCCCATCCCCAGCCCATGAGAGCGGGATGTTCACATCTCTTCTACGGGAGGGAGGAAAGCCAATGCCTGAGGGGTACTTAAAGGCTCATTCCTGAAGAAGCATGGCCCAAAGCATCGCAATACATCATCTGAGGGGCAATATTTGCTATACGTTAAGCAGGGAAAGGTGCTCACAGCCCCCGAAACCTGACGGGCTGCATAGATAGAGCTGCCATAGTATGTACAGAGAGATTCAATGTGAAAAGTGGAAGATAATGTGCTCACACACTAATGGGCACTGAACTAGACACAGGCTCATTTTTCACATCATGTCATCTCTAAGGTTTGAATAAAAAGTAATGGCTAGAATGAGCCTGGATCTATCTCAGACATTATCATTTGCCTCCTCAGTTTTATTTGTGTTGACTTGT
This sequence comes from Perdix hodgsoniae, assembly GCA_035772895.1. Lineage (NCBI taxonomy): Eukaryota > Metazoa > Chordata > Aves > Galliformes > Phasianidae > Perdix > Perdix hodgsoniae. The sequence goes on along the minus strand of JAPSGF010000118.1, from coordinate 885,581 downwards.
ACAGTCTAAAAAGATGACAGTCTCCGGGCCCCCGGATCAGTCTGAGTGATAATACACAGCACATTACACTGCTGGTGACAGGTTCTGTTCTCCTCGCTGGCATATGAGCGCGGCGCATCTCCCTCCGTCATCTCAAATGCTATAAACTGACAGAATAAAGAATCTTGCAGAGGGGACATCACAAACCCTGTCTGTTATGATTTTATGAGATAAACTGGAGTTTCTAGGGTATCTTGTTCAGGAAATTAGTGTCAGTCAAACTTTAGGGGAATTTTTTTCTTTTTTTTTTCCTTTTTTTTTTTTTCTTTTTAAAAAGATAAATAGCAGACTCCAGAAAAGTGGCTCTATTTACATCCCCACACAATCAAAGCCTAATTTTGCATCATGGAAAAAAAAAACATATATATCCATTTTCAAGTAAGAATCCTATTATTCCGCTGAGGATGAAGGGAACATTTCCTACTTCATCCATGCATTCTCACAGCACCTCCACCTGAGCATCACCACAACCTTGTGTTCCGTCGGTATTTTTCACTCTTAAAATGCCTCGGATGCCCTCACAGCCCACAGCCCTGATCCTAGAAGTTGCTCCAGCCATTACATCCAATGATAAATTCACATAACCTGAGATTTCTCAGCTGAACCTGGCGTGCTCAGCCCCATGGGCATAATGCTTAATTAAGTGTAATATCTTTATTTAAGACCGGCGCTCTCGCTAACTCTGAGTAGTGTTCCAGAAATTATTTTCAGAGATTTTTTTAGTTACAGGAAAGCAGAGGGAAGAAAATATTACTGAGATAATCTGCAATCTGTAGAGATAGATGAGAAATCTAATTCTTTTGTTTAACCTGGAAGATAATTCTAAGCCTGCAGTTAATGAATCCCAGTAGGTTTGAGGGGCTCGGATTAATCTCTGCCATGCTAATTCTGCCGTGGGGGAGGGATGCTCACATCCCACAAGCAGGGGGCAGGGACTGATCCCAAAGGGTCACCGTGGGGCTGGGTCTGCTCCCACCCCATTAGGTTTCGTTTTTGGCTTTCTAAGCCACTGCTATTCTCTAAACCTAATGAGATGCTTTCCTTATGCTTTAAAATATATATATATATATATATTTCAGAATCATAAAAATTTACAAGTACTTGAACCATAATCTGCCAATTGTGGCAGCTGTTTCCCATGTAATTTCAGATACTTCTGTTATAATGAATGTGTCTCACTTGGCTGAAGTTCCTGTGAGTATTTAACTCAGGCTGTACACGGTCCTTTCCAGACCTGTTTCCTGCTCCGAATTTCCTCTGCTGTGTGGATGAAAGGATGTCACAAAACATGCAAAATGTATAAGATATACAGCACTGGCTCCCATCTCTGTTTTAGTAGGAACTCTCTCCCAAGGATGCTTCCACTTACAGCCAGGCAGATTTCTCACATCGCTTCTGAGTGTTACATATATTTTATAAGGAATAGGAATTGAAGTCATAACAAAAGTAGAAACCATGTAGGAAAGGTGAAGAAACAGAGGGAAGCAGCAGGAAGCACAGGACTTATTTCTCCCTTCTACAACCTGTAGCACTGTGGTTTTATCCCATCTGTAAGACCCCAATGCAAAATGAGCAGTGGGCTCCTGCATCGAGTGTCCTGTTGGAGCATGGCACTGTAGGGTCACAGGACCATCAAGGCTGGAAAAGACCTGTAGGAGCCCAGTCAAACCACCATGCCCACTGCCCACATCCCTCAGTGCCACGTCCCCGTGGCTCTGGGACACCCCCAGGAATGGCGGCACCCTCTTGCATCCCCAAAATTGTGGATGTTTTTTCCACATCTCATCTTCAGTCGCCTCCCTCCAGCAGCACACAGTGTGTGTGCCCCAAGTATCTCACACACCGACCTCTCCAGTCACTGGGAAGGAAAGTAATTACTGAAAGGTAACTATTAAATAGTACCTGCGAGCAGTTCTTTCTTAGAACTTGGCTTTAATTTCATTCACTACTGAAACTGGATTTTTAATAATTGCTGGAAAGAAAAAGTCAGTTCTGCTTTCTCAAAGATTCTCCAGTTTTTGTAGCCCGAGCAGCACTCGTGTTCCCATCCCCAACGAGGAGCAGTGCCACACAGGGCACCACAAAGTTGGTGCACCCAGCAAAACGGTGCATTTAAGGAAGAATTTTAGCAAAGGGTGTCCAGTGCCAGCATTGCTATGGCAACACCCAGCAGTCTGTAGCAGCCATAGGAGGGCTGTGAGCTGGCAGGTCGATCTGCACCACTGCTGCTTGCAAACCACGAGGCATGGAGATGTCCCCAGCCCAGGACCTGACCACAGCAGGCCAAAGAGCTGGCGGTCCAGCAGCTTGCTTCAGTATTGCAGAATCACAGAATCATTAAGGCTGGAAAAGACCCTCTAGAATCCCCAGCCCCACCATGCCCACTGCTCACATCCCCACGGCTCTGGAACACCCCCAGGGATGGCGACCACCCCCCTCACCTCACTCCCTGAGCAGCTGTGCCAGGATGCTGTTGGCCTTCTTGGCCACCTGGGCACACTGCTGGCTCACCATCAGCAGCCACCCACAAACACCCCCAGATCCTTTTCCTCCACACAGCCTTCCGGCCACCGCCCCACACCTGTAGTGCTGCACGGGGCTGTTGTGGCCGAAGTGCAGGACACAGCACTTGGTCACGTTGAGCTTCACCCCATTGGCCTCAGCCCAGCCATCGGCCTGTCCTGATCCTCTGCAGGGCCTTCCCACCCCGAGGCAGATCAACACTTCCAACACAAAATGCTGATGTATCAGTGACAGAAAGATGCAGGAAGCCTTGAGCTGCCTACCCTGCAAGCAGGATTGCCATCCCATGCCATAACCCCACTCACCTACCCAGGGGTACCACCCACTTCCCCCAGACAAAGAGGAACCTGCCCCAAACAACCCTGTGTGGGATTATATAAGGCCCCATCCCTTGGGGAACCTCGGCTGCTATTTAGCTGATTGCAATTTCTCATCACAGCAATTCTCAACATCATCATTATCAGAACAGCAATCAAACACAAACAGGAGCTGGTTCTAAATGAGAGGTGGATGGGTAATGAAATAATTGCCGTGCTTCACAGCCCAGGGACACTCCCCAGCCCCCAAATACCTGACCTTCTCCTGGCATGTCAGTACGGAGGTTTCCATGTTTTACATCACTCCTGAATACGTTACAGCCATAACCCTTGTGTTGCCAAAGGCACACTGGAAACTCCAGCTCATCTCAGAGAATTCCCTTTGTAATTTCCAACTTGAAAAACCTATGCTCTGCAAACATACAAACAAAAAAAAAGCAATTTCTTTTTTTTTTTAATTGTTCCTTTTCGCTGCCCTATGGTTTCCTTCTGCAGCAGAAGGAAATGTCTCAAGGCACAGCCCCATTGCAGACCCGTGCTGGGGCCAAGTATCACAGAGCAGATCCTCAGATGCCATAACTGTTGCATTTCTGATAATGCAAAGGTAATTTATCACTCAAGAAAAGCACCATTACGTGCCCACTCCAGGTACAAACACTTATCCAATTAGTGTCTCTGCTGGACAAAAAATCCCAGACTTGACTAGAATTAAATACCCTCCCATCACCCAAAGGGAGGCTGCCCAGCAGCTGCTGAAGTCAGGCACGCTAAGCCCCAGACATCCTGGGAGTGGGAACATCCTAAGAAAAAAAATATTAATATTCCTGAAAACTTCTTAGCTATAGAGTACACAGACTCACAGCCACGTTCCAAAGATGCCTGCGTGCCAGCAGCCTCCACTCACTGCTCTTCCCCAGGGCTCTGGGTGCCCTGATACCCCACTCTGTCCCACTTGTCCTGTGGCCACCCCAGCCATCTCCAGGGGCTGCCTCTGCAGGCTGTGCTACCGCAACCACCTGCTCAGCCCTGATCATTGCTGCTTGCACCAACAATTCCACCTGCATCCGCCTCAAACCCCACAGACGTCCCTCCAGGTTCCTACAATAAGTTCCTTTCTTTCTTTTTCGTCTCCCTTTTCTTTTTTTTAAGAACAACAATCCTGGTTGCAGCAGCAGGGAAATGCTGAGGGCTGACTTTCCACCTGCCACATTTCCATGGTAGAGCAGGAGCTAAAGTAGTGTAACGAACCCCCATTCACCCCCATCTCTGCCAAGTCTGACCATGAGATCGGTGGATTAAAATTGCTCAAGCCCTTCCATTTAGCCTATAGGGGTAAGAAGCTCAACTTCTCAGGTTTTGCTCAAAGTTAAAAACCCTGGTGAGGTGTTTATAAAAATCCTGAAAGCCCCGAGACAGGCCCTGCATCCACCTTTTGGTACCTTTAGGCTGCATTGGAGGGCTGGCAGGGATGTGCTGCCTGCACAGATCAGCAATGACACCTCGACCTTCCCTGGGGGCTGCACTGCAGGATCCAGAAAGTGAAGATGAGCTTTCTTTTAATGGTTCTAATTTGTTTGAGCTTTTAAAGTATTGTTTTAATTTTTTATTCAATGATAAGAATCCCACCTCCAATCACCTAGGCCAATACTGTGTGCAAGGAGCAGCTCACTGGGGCCTCATTGGGAGCAACATCACTGGGCAATGCAGGATAGGGCACCTTTGGGTGGCAATGTGGGGACGCTGAGGGAATGCAGGACAGGACACCTCTGGGTAGCAGTGTGGGTGCAGCCTCTCTAGGAACCAGCCCAGCTCTGGACTGCACTGAGATCTGGATCCAGGTGTAGCTGCACGTAGGAAGCTTGCTGCAGCTCAGAGCAACTAAGCACTCAAGCAAATGCTGTGCTTCAGGTGTGAGGGCTGCCTGGAGCTGCTCTTTCTCCCTCATGTCAGACACATGGCTGAATGCATGTGCACCATTCTGATCTATGACAGCTATCACAGAGATAAAAGTCAGGGAACGCTGCAAGTTTGGCTTCCTAGGTGAGATACAAGACATTGATTGGTTCCTGGGAGCTTATTTGGTGGCACTGGATCATTTCTTAAATCACTAACTCCTCTGGCAGCAACGCTGTACTGTGCCAGAAGTCAGCAGTGAGTAGGGCTTGGGGATCTCGTGGAGGTGGCTGAGCGTGTGTATTCAGATATACTTATCTCCCAGATATGTGCATGCATACATGATGAATATATACACACACACACACACACACACACACACACACACACACACAGAGAGAGAGAGAGAGAGAGAGAGAGAGAGAAACATTTCCAAGCTGGGGATCTTTTCCTCTGCAGTTTGAGCAGAGATGCCCAGAACTCACTGTGTGCATCTCAATGTGCGCCCAACCAAACATCCCCCCACAGCTCCAGTCATGTTCCTACAACCAAGCCTTGACCAACAGCTGTAGGACATACACATACAAATACACACCTCCACACCCTACAGACTGCCTAGCAAGCATCTAGGACAATGCCCTGCAAGAAACCACCAAATGATAGAATGACCTGGGTTGCAAAGGCCCACTGCGCTCACCCAGCCCCAACCCCCTGCTGTGTGCAGGCCACCAACCAGCAGCCCAGGCTGCCCAGAGCCACATCCAGCCTGGCCTTGGATGCTGCAGGGATGGGGCACCCACAGCCTCCTTGGGCAGCCTGTTCCACCCAAATGCCAGTAACAGCCCCACGATGGCCATCCTCCCTCCTCCCCACAGCACACCTTGCACATGACAGCGCAGTGCCAGCGCAGGGCTCTGCCCACACGGCAGCACACAGGGCACAGGTCAGATACGCAGCCCCAGGCTCTCCCATCCCCAGCCGGGGTCCCTCAGGTACGCACGGACCGGAGCCGCCGGTGATTCGGGGAGCAGATCCTGACAGCGTATTTCCAGACGTACCGCATCTTAATCAAATTTTAAAATAAAACATCCCTGCGTCAGGCTCCGCCGTAAAGCTAAAATTATAACACACATGTTTTTATGCTTTGCCAATTACATTTGAAATAGGGACTGTTTGTTTCAGCCCCTCTAAAAATGAGACGAGGATGAGAAAACAACCTATTTCCTTATTAGGTTCAGGAGTCAAAGGACTCCGCCAGGAGCCGCAGGCTTCAAGAGCAGAGAAGATTAAGACATATATTGGATTCATGATGGAGGGCACAAAGTTCATTTTCAAAATAAAACAGAATTTTATTCATATTCCTTTTAAAATTCAGATTGCCATTTGCCAGCTGACCTGTGACATGGCAGCAGTGTATTACATTTTCAATGAGCAGCCTGTCTGGAGCTGCCGGCAGAGCAAACTGCTTCCTGGTCGCGCTTCCCCAGCACCCCGAGAGAGCAGGAATTTGTCGGAATCCTTGTCAGCATTGTCAGCAGTGAAAACAGGGACGGGGCTGCATGTTTGTTTTTAATAAGGACACATGCAGAATAGCAAAGTCACCAGCATTATGCACCGAGTAGGGCTGATAACAAAGAAATCTGAGCTCGCTGCAGTTTGTATGGGGGAATCGGGGTGGGAATGTTTGGTGGCAGTGCTGAAAACAAAAACAAAAGCAGACTAAGGGAAAAACACATCTATATTTAAAAAATAAAATGCAGAAGCAGCTGAAAGCAAGTTTGGGGAGCGCGAGTCAAGGCAAGGCTTTCTATAGCGTGGAGCTTGAATTATCGCTCTCGCCATCTGTCAAAATTCTATTACAAAAGGCACATATGCAAAGATACACGAAGACTGATTTTCATATATATTAAAACCCACAACTACAGCAGAAAAGCAGCGCCCAAGAGCTCAGTTTAGAACTTCTGGGGCTTTGCTCTGATTCAGCTGCACCAGAACAAAGGGGGATGTTCTGTGAGGACCCCAGAGCCACAAACACACGCAGAGGTCACCACACCATGCAGCTCTGTGCAGGGAGGAGGAGGAAGGCTGCATGGGGGGGCCTCCATGCAGGACCCCTCTGTCCCTCCCACACCTGTGTCTGTCCATGCAATCAGAGCAAAGCCTGCCATTCCCTAAACAGCTCCACCAGTAACTCTGCCTCAACCCACCTGCACGTAACGCTCAGGGTGCGTTTGGGCATTGAAAAGCAAGCCCCTTTATGACAGGTGAATTCAGCTAATCACGTATCAGTGCAAACACACCTCGTGCTCGGTGTAAAGCTGATGATGAATATCAATTCTCTGCATGCTGAACGTTGAAGTTCTCCCAGCCGAGGCTCTCTCAAGTGAGCCATGTTAACCTGCAATCCATACTTACCCACGTGTCGGCAATGTATGAGCAGGATAAGCAATTTTGCTGGCAATCTATTTTACTTCATGAACAGCTGAGCTCTAGGACAGAGCACTGGGTGTTAGTGCAGGAGCTGTAGAGGAAAGCAGGAGGGGTGGCTTTTCCATGCTGCACCCAAAGCGCTGCACGCCAGAGCATTGCAGGCACTGCAGCTCTGAGCAAATCAGGGCAGATCCCATCCCCAAAGACCCCCAGGGGCACCTGCAGGGAGGAGCACAGACAGCTGCTCCCATCCCACATCCAGGAGTCAAGCTGCATCACTTCCACCATAACACATTACTGCACAACGCAACGGGACTCCACTGATGGCAACACTGCTCTGCAGATACCCATGGAGCACAGCTGGCTGCTGCAACTCTTAACTTCCAGGAGTCTGACTCATACAAGCAAAAATAAATAGGAAAAATAAGCATTCTTTGCAACAGCGATGCATTTTAGACCCTATTTTTTAAGTATTGATGCTCATCGTTGCCAACATTCATCACCAATAATCAAAGCCATGGGCTTATTCCACCTGTCCATCCATTGGATGGCCACCGTCTACCTGGTAGAAGTGAGACATGCAAAACCTAGCTATACATTACACTGCTGGTCTGTACCATCAGCACTCTTTGGATGAGTCTCAACAACACTTTGTGCCAGACTGCCAACAGCACTGAGATTACCAGTGCTGCCCTGGAGAAGCTGCAGTGCCCACAGCCCTGGCCGCTCCAGGTTGGGGCAGTGGGCACGGGGCCCATCCTGCAGCCAGAAGGGTGCACTGCCAATAGCATGGGGGAGCATAGCTGCTGTGCCTCCCAAACCTGGCGCTCGCCTCCTTGCAAATAGGGCAGGATGCAGAACCCTTAATTGGTGTGTGCTTCTCCAACACGTTTTTAATGAAAACGCAGCACATAACTCTTAGTTTGTTGGCTGGCAGAGCCCAATTTACAAAAGTGGGAGTGCAAGATAAGAAAAGAGTACATCTGCAGAGCAGGCTGTGCAATGAATCACACAGTGCCAGAGTTGAGCAGAATATAATTGAGTCCAACATCTCTGAGCACTTTCACCATAATTAATGATAATCTGTAACAGAGGAATCTGAGATTCCAGTTCAGAGAACTGTTTAATTAGGCCAAGTAATGAAAGCAGAAGCAGTACAAGAATATGGCCTGCCTCATGATTAATGATTCATGCTACTGAACACAAAAGTGCCGCACCGTTAACTCTAACGGATGCTGCATCTCTCTGGCATTTACAAAATAGTGAAATGCATGCATTTTTGTATTTTAAAGACGTAACTGGCAGTATCCTTTTCTGAGCTATTTACATGATAAATATGGTTGCAAAGGTAACCGTCTTCCTCTCGGGTCCTTTGCTCTGAGGTGCTTCAAGATAAATATGGCACTGCCCGAGCGTCGGCATTAAGGTAAGGTCTCTCCTGCTCAATAATTAATACCTTCACTTTTAAAGTTAGCCAAACACTCGTGTTTTTCCTTTGTACTTTGATGGCACAGATGAGCCCCGGTGAAATGATGTGCTCATAGCGCTGCTGTGCAGACACTGAGATCTCTGGAATGGGAAGAATAGTTCGCTTCATAAGGCACAAAATGGGAAGGGAAGAAGAAAGGAGAGAAGATGGGAAGTTTTGTGCAGGTTTCCACTCTCCCTGGGTCAGGGTGCAAAATGTAGAGCAATTTGACACAGAATTGCCCTAGAAGTGTAAGGGACATGACAAAAGAAGTGATAAGACTGCCTGGGGCTTTAACTTACAAGCCAGCAAATTATATGGGTTTTATGTGACTATTTACTCCGCCATTCAATGAAACAAGAAGCACTACTTATCACAGGCGCCGCAGAAGCCCACGGTACATATGCAAGGTCTGAGATAAGAACACTCTCACAAAGGAACACGTTCACTAATGTCTCCATTCCCACCAGATGAGGTCTCCTCGGGTGCCTGCCTCAGAGGCTGCCGCGTTCCTGCACCCACCGCGACTAATGCGGGTGCAGGACATTACCTCCTCTCTGCTGTAATGGCCGCCATCTCCATCCTGCTGCCATCCTCATCTCAGCAGGGCACCCCAGTGCCACCCCCCGCCTGCTTCCTATGAGTACGGATGCTCCAGGGCAGCCCAACACTCCTCAGCTCAGCAGATGGAGCATACTCAAATGCTCAGAAAGGCAGCCTACCCTGCTGCATGGCAGCCCTGCCCGTGGCCTTATGGATGGGCTTCAGGACCCCTTCCAACCCCAGGTGATCCGTGGTTCAGTAGGGTTTCACTGCACAGCTCGATACCAAACTCACTACCACTAGCGAGCACTAGCAACATCTGATCCTTGTAAAAAGTGAGATCCTCAAGAAGAAAACCCTTAAAAACCTGAAGGCACAGAAAACAACAACAGCCCAACCTAGAAAAACATGAGCCATGTCAGGAAAGCAATACAGTACAACTCCAACAGCCTGGAAAGGCAATATACAGGTTTGGAGCATCTTGCCTGCTTCTTACAGACAGATTTAAGGCCTGGAGAGAGCTAAAGACCAACAGTGCTTTTTGGAAGAACACAAGGAAAATTCACATCAAAAATCAAAGAAACATAGAGAAAGCAGTTCCATCTTACCTTCTGGGCAAAGCAGGACAATGCACGCACCTCCTTCCATGAAGAACACAACTACTACTGCTGCTGCTGTTAGCCAAATGGCTGCTGGAGGACCACCTCCAGGGAAATGCTTCAGGTGATGGGTAACTCAGCCCACCTGTTTGTAGGTTCAGATGGCTCACCCAGCTGTAATTAAAGCCATGGCCACAGGCACCCAGGGGGGTTTTAGCATTTAGTTACAGATGGCTTTTTCCCTGACCAAAAGTTGCAGGTAACTGTGCTACTCACAAATCCACAATGGATGTTGTTGCAAAGGAAGCTCAACTTCTTGAGCACTTAGAAGGGAAATGTAGAAATAATACAGCCGTAGTAATACTTTTAAAACTTAAGCTAGCATCCTCAATTTTCCCCATCATTAACCTAAGAGAAATTAGCACCGTGACATCTGGCCTCGCTGAGAAAATAAACAGAAAAGGAAGTGTTGAGATCAGCCTGAATTTTCCACTTTCCATTGCCAAATACTGACTTATTTTAGGTCTCTTAAGAAGTATTAGAAAGAGCCCAAGGCTTATTTCTGAGGCACTGGGAGAAGAGTGCAGCAGCCTGCCTTGGCCGCCTGTAAGAAGTTCTGTGGGGAACGGCTGGGGATCCTACAGCTCTGCCCTGTAGCAGCTGCTCAGATGGTGGAAGCTATGATTCACAACAGTTCATCCTTTCCAGTGGGAGGGAGGGGACTGTTCTGCTCTTCTCAATACCTGCTGCCCCAAAATGAGGCCTGAAAGTCTCAGGAATGTTTCTGTGCACAATGCTGGAAACGCAAAGCCAAGAAAAAGAAGTGATTGCAGGGTCTGGTGTTTGAAGCATCCCTTTCCTTCTTTCCTGTGCCTTCCCCTTTCTGGTGCTGCATTCAGCCAGCCCAGCCTGCAGCTTTGCAGCGGGTCGCTGGCAGCACCAGGTGAGTCCTTGCACTAGGCAGAGCAATGTGACTGCAGCTGAAATGTAATGCACTGCAGGGGGAGAGAAGTGCAGAGCTGAGAGCCCATGGGTGGATGCACGGTGCCCAGCAACTCAGCCAGTCCCTGCCACTGCCCCACGCCAGCACTTGAACAGCTGGAGTTATTGACTTTGCAAAATCAATAGCTATTTTTATTAATCATCTTTAGATAGCATGATGCTCCTACTATATCTCTTTCAGTGACTAATACAATAAATTTCCCCTTTTGATGTTCCCTGACATTTGAGCAAATTAAATGGAGCATTAAATATGATCCTCTTTGGGACAAAAGTGGGCAGAATCATTTGTGACTACTTTATTAACTGCTAGGAGAACACGGGCAGCATCTTCAGAACGTCGTTCAGCAAGCAGCATTTATTATTATTTAAATTTTTCAAAGCGATGCTATATTGCTATGGATCAAATGGTGTTAGTTTTACCCAAATGGAAATATTTCTGTATTTACTTTTAGTGTAAACAGGATACCAGATGTGGAACCATGGTCCATCTCTTCCATGAGCACTGCAAGAAATACTTATAAAGTATGCTTTGTCGTTAGAAAGTAGGATATCTCTTGGAAAGTTCACGCCAGTAAGCGTCTAAAACAGATATAATGACACAAGAATTGTTATTTTCTCCTATTACAGAAAAGCAACGCCAACTCACACAGTTTGCCCAAAGAAGAGACGGCCCCTTCAGCCCACCCCTGTGCCGTGGGGTCCTGGCGCTCTGCAGCACACAGCCACGCTTCCCTGCCATGCACTTTCCATCAGCCACTGCCACCATTTGCATCCGAATATTCAAAACACGTAAAAAAAAAAAAAATTAAAATAGCAAATTACATCATTGAGACGTTTGCTTTATCATTGCTTGACAGGGGAAATACTTTGGGAAGAAAGACCGCATGAAGGAAGTCGCCCACACCCGCTGCAGGTCAGTGCAGCAGAAGCACAATCCTGCTGTATCAGCCCACCCCCTGCTGAACAATTTTTTGCACAAAACATCCACTCAGCACCTATACGTGCCTTCGTTATGTCTTGGTAAGAGATTAATGTTACACTGCTTTCTCCTGCAGCCAAAATTAGAAGTAAAACTCCCCCCATCTCCCACAGAAGCACCAGTCCTCTCAGAATCGCTCTGCTTCTGCTGGGCAAACATTGAAGTTTGAGATTAGGGAGGTAAGAACCAAGTGACGCCAAGTAAGAACTGTCCTGAATTCCATTCTGGGCTCAGAGCGACCCCAGACATGAACTTCGATTGAATCTGGAGTACAAAAAGGAATCACAGCTAACCTCCCTCCAGGCACGCCTCCTCCACCTGTAGAAGCAATACAGGTGTGTTAGCACAGCACTCAGCTTGACCTAATCAGTCCTGCATAGAAAATAATTAACCCAAGATGAGCACTGTCTGAGCACCCAAGCTCTGTGCCCTGCAGGCTGCAGGGCTGATCTTTGGGCTGAGGTGCCCGCGGTCCCACTCACATCTCCTGCTTCCATGGCAAAAATTCCTCCAACCCAGGGCTCACTTTTTGGCTTCATACATGCACCTCTGAGGAGTCCTTCATGAAGGAGGAGCTGAGAGAGGTGCAGAGGACACCCACACGACACCCACACACCTTTCTGCATCCTGGGGCATGGCTGCAGCCCACGGTGGGCAGTGCCACGCACAGCGCCAGGGAGCTGCTGGCTTTAGTGAACGCCAAACTCAGTGGCTTATTATGCAGAAAATAAAGGCTTTGCCCACCTAATTGGTATTTATTGTTAAACAGCTGGCTTGCTGTGCTTCTGCTAGAGCTCCTAGCCTTTCCCTTTTGTCACCTGCACGGGGTGAAATGCAAAAATGACAGCAATAGCCTTAATACGCTAATAGCCAGCCTCAGGCAGCTGGGATATGTGTGATTTTAAAGTGTGAAAACGAATAAAACAAAGTAGATGGAGCACAGGGGCCACTGCACTCCAGGAGAAGGGGAGAGGACAGAGCCCAGGATGGGTCAGCCCTGCCCGTGGCAGGGGGCTGGAACTGGATGGGTTTAAGATCCCAACCAGTCTGTGGTCCTATGACTGTAGGGCAACAACACTGATGTGCCTCTCTTGAGATGCTGACCACTAAGGCCACCAGTGCACCACCTCAGTATAGCTGGAACGCTGGTGGCTCCCACAGGCTACACATACAGGTTTTAAGTTGTGTCAGGCCACGGCAGGTATTTTAGCTACTGAAATGTTTAAACCTCCTGAAGTTTTACTCTTTGATTTCATTTACCCCTCAAAGAAAACACTGCACGTTCGGCAGCAGAATAGAGCAGGCTGTATGGAGGCCAAGTGACAGCAGGGGGTGTTTGATCCCAAGTCCACAGCCTGCACGCAGACCCCCAGATGTCTGTTCAGCCCCTCAGTGCATCCCTTGCTGCATCAGGGCAGGGCAACGCACCCCTCCCGTGCAAACCCTCCAGGATTTGCAGCACTGTAAAGCAGTTCATCTACACTCTGCCCACCGATGAAGCAGGATCTCAAGAAGAGCAGTGATAAATGAAATGCCAAGTTTTGCTACTCACTGAGACGTATGCTGAGAAAAGATGCGCTCGGTCAACACAAGGCAGGTGTGGGTGCCATCAACTTGCAACAAGAGTGAAGTTACTTTGCAAAGTCTTTCCTTTGCAGCTTATTTTCTCTTCAAAGCTTTCAGATACCAACATTTGTCAGTATTTAACGTGTTACATAAACTTACACATCACTGCTTCTACTCTCATCCGCTGTGTTTTGTTCCTAGGACAGTGCTTTCCTGGAAGCAGGCTGGCCCTGTTCCATGGAGCCGTGCTTTTGTAATTGCACAGCAGGATGGCAACCTCCATTTTCCAGCAGACAGCAAGGAGATGGCACTTCCTAAGAGCCCCAAGCACTGCCCAAACTGCCCTGTGCCCCAGAGAAAGGCAAAGCGGCTGGGTCTGGCACTTGGAAAGGTAAGGCACGCTTAATTATCACTGTCTGCTGGTTGAGGTTTTGGTAATCTAAAATATTTTAACGCTGGAAAAAAAAAACAACAAAAAAACAAAAGCAAAACCAACACAACAACAAAACCAGCATCTCATGAGCAAGAGCCCATTTCTGCTTCCCAGAGCGGGATGGCGCGAAGGACTGGAGGATCTTCACAATATCACAAGAGTCACTGAAATTAGCTTTCTGCAATAAGCCCAGTCATGTCACCAGGCTCCTTTTAGACGATCTAAAGATTAAAGGCTCTATTCCTGGAGGGTTCCTGTGGCATTTACTCAGGGATTTTTATCAAGCTTTATGTGATGGGCTACCTAACACACCTCTTCCAACCTTAACAGCTAACAGGAATTTGGTATCTCTCAACATGGATTTTGTGCTGTACTGCAGAATATTTGGCAAACATCTTGAGACTGTAACTAGTCAATGGAAGGGAGATAAAATGAAAGAAGGGGAGAAAAGTGGGAAAAGATTCAGAGCAAACATTTAGATTCAGAAGCAAAGTATGTATGTATACAAAGCCAGTACACACACTGAATCCACAGCTTCAGCCACGGCGGTGTAGTTCTGCACACTGGGATCAGGGCTGGTGTGGTAGGACCCAGCCCCAGGCAGGCTGCTGGGGTGGAAACCTTGGTTAAATGCAAAAGAACACCGTGGGCTTGGTGGGGAGTGCAGCTGGCCGTGCTTATGGTCCCTGCAAGTGCATCTGATGCCAACTGAGCATCCAACACCATCTGACGGAGAGCCACGTCCTCAGGACAGACAGAGATGTTTTCCTGATTCCCTGCTGAGCACACCCAAATTCTGTTACTCTCCAGCCAAATAGAGTTCATCCTTGCCACCACGCAGGAGCCCTTCCATAAGCACCAAGCACACTGCAGTGGTTTTTGGGCAGCATCACTTCTGTGCAAGAAACCGTCTAGCTCCTATGTCCTGTGTTTGCTGATAAATGCTGCGGTTCCATTGGACTTCTCAACATGGCAGACTGCAAGCTGCCCATTTCCCATCTGCATCCAAGCAGAACCAGGATGCCCCAGAGGTGCAGGCACACACCGCTGCCCTGAAGGCTCTGGAAATGGCTGCTTCTGTAAAACCATCCAGCCAGGTTTTCTGCATCTAGTTACGAGTGGAGATGTGAAGGAAAGGGTCAGGATTAAGAACGGATGAGCAGAGTGCATATACAACTATGCTGGTAGATGTATCGCTACTTGCTTAGTGAGTGCTGTGAGCTGGTAAAAACGCTATGTGAGGTATGGGAATAAAACACGGCCCTGGATCAGCCAGCAGCACAGCCCAGTCCTGACACTGCTGGGTGCTGGGAAGGAGCTGCGGCCGCTTAATTCCTTGCTGCAGATTTGTTGGCTCCCGTTATAAAATGCTGCAATTACTGCAGGTCGTGAACATGAAATGCCACCAACGCTTCCAGCTGTGCCTCCCCAATAGCCTCCCGACAGCAGTACTGCAACACGGTCATAATAACACCCCAGCTGCAGCCACAATCACAGAAATCACTGACGGTGTCAACAATGTATAAAACCTCGAGGAAACTAAACTGTACTCACCAGAAGGCATTCATCAATTTCTCTGCATTTTATCTACCATTCTGAATGGGCTGGTTTTATTGTTGGGCTTTTAAATAAATTGGGGAGGGGGGGAGGTTAGGAAATAGGCCCTGGCTGAATTGCTCTGTCTGCAGTAAACGGTATTACAGAAAGTTTTGCCTTAACACCTGAGTGCTCCGGAGCCTGGAAGGGTTGGGGTCTGGGCAGTGCTGGGGGGCAGGGAGCTGCAGAGAGCCCTGTATGGGGACAGGGGGAGGGGGAGGCTGGGGGAGCGCGGGAAGAGCTCAGATCAAAGGGAAGCCTCAGCCCTGGGGACTCACATGGGCTTTTACTTAAGTCTTCTCTGGAAAGAAAAGAAATCAATTTAATTAACAAAATGCTTTACATTAGAATTCATCAAAATGCCCTTCAAAGGGGGGAAAAAAAAGAAGAAAAAAAAAGAAAGAAAGAAGAAGGCAGCTTCAAATGGTGTGATATTTTCATAGATACAACCACCATACCCACAAGATACAACCACCATACCCACAAGATACAA
>JAPSGF010000118.1:807913-869690 GCA_035772895.1 Perdix hodgsoniae | reverse complement strand
CAACCACCATACCCACAAGATACAACCACCATACCCACAAGATACAATCACCATACCCAACAAGTTTCCACAACTCAACTGTGGAACCACCTCCCATTTCTGGGCATCACAGCAGGAGCTCACCTGGCACTGATGGGGGTTGGGAGCCACCAGGCACTGGGCAGCATTGCACGGCACCCATGGGCACAAGGACCTGCTCTGGAGCTTCTCGTTTGCTTTTTTGTTATAAACGTTTACCTCCATAGAGGAAGCTCAAGACCTACTTAGGACTCTCTGTAATTTCCTGTTGCAGCACAGTTTTTCACTGCAAAGCACCTTCATGTGGAACTCAGGCTGGAATGGACAACCAGGTTCACAAAGTGCGCGTGCTCACAACGCTCTGCATTACGACTGGAGAGACGGGGATAGAAAGAGGCAAAAATACCTGGTAATTATCAGTGATAGCTTTCCCCCTGCTTTTTTATTAATGCACGCACTAAATGAGACTGTGCATTCCTGCTGTTGTGCATCAGCCTTCAGAGAGCGTGTGGATGGGTGTCCAGGGGAGCAGGGAAATAAAAGCAGAGACAGAAGTCACTCATCGTGCAGTACCAGTGACATCCACACATACGTGAAATAAAGGAGCTCAAGCTAAAAATGCTTTTGAAAGAGTGTTTCCTCACCTCCCAGGCTGTTGTTTCGTGGCCGAAATGTGAAAATAAAAGTAGATCTTTTTGCATTGGCAGGGAAGAGACCCCCCGTCTGAACAGAAGATGACAGTCTGTCCAAAAGCGGGGCCAGATCTACTGCTTGTAACCACCTACGTAGCACTGCACGCCCAGCAGGGGACCAGCCTGTGCCAGTGGGAGCCTCATGGGGCAAGGCAGGCAATAACTGGGCATTCGTCAGCTTCCCCTTGTTCTGAGTTCTGTAACAGAGCCCGGTGTGATGAGCATCCTCCGATGAGAAGGAACGCTGCAGATTGGTGGCACGGCACCGTGTTCCCGCGCAGGGGCCCAGTCACGCCTCGAGGACTTGGGGCAGCCATGTGGAAGTGGCAACTTCCTCCAAAACACCTTCAATAAATCTTCTTTTTGTCTTCCTTTCTGTCTGCCCTGGATCTGGCTGCCAGCGCGCATGAAAGAAATTACGAGAGCTTCTCAGTCACCGCTACTCTGGTTCCTTTTGCACTACAGCATTTGTCATTGCCAAAACAGCAGAGTTTAATTAAGTGTTGTGAGCAGCCTAGTGAGAAACACACTTTAAATTAAACCTCTGTACATGCAGCTATTGGTTCCTTACCTCCTGAACAATCAGCGGGGTGTTCGGCATAAATTCCTCCTCTCAGGGGAAAGGCAGCTGCACGCACCTCCAGCAATTCATAAACGATCCGGCTTCCCCAGAACCATATCTTATTAAAGCACATTTAATTATTTCTTGGTTTTAAGCACCGGTAGATGAAGGCGATAATTAATGTGCCTACCACTAAACATTTTATTTACTCTTGATATATTAATGGTATTATCAAGAAAATACGCTACAGTTTCAGGTTTAACAAAATTACATGGCAAATTATCTTTTGATGCATCAAACAGTCGTTAATATAATGGAATAAATTATTTTAACACCTCAGTAGTAATGAATGGGTACAAGTGTGGAAGCATCTTAATTTTTCAAAATGTTTTTACACATTCAGATTACTTAAATCAACGATGCAGGAGTTGGAAATGGAATGGATGAGAAAAACCAACACCACAAAACCAATGTTAGAAGGGATTGATTGTTTTTGTTCTACAAGAGGGAAATATTTCAGCCTCGCTGGTCTTTCCAGGAGAAGGTACCCTACTGTACAATGATCATAGCAAAAATAATCGTTGTCAGGAGCAGTAAGAAATATTTTGGTGACATTTGGGCATTTTTCTTGCCATCTGCAAACACTCATTCGTCTCATGGAAATTAAGCATGCGCTCAGCACCAAAATGGCTGTTAACAAAGGATGTTTGGGGAATGATTGCCACTAATAAAGCAGCTGTATTTTTGCTGAAGTGTTTCCTAGAAATCTGGAAAGTGACAAATGGAGGCACGCATTCCTACGGCCCAACATGAGGTGTGCGGGACCGTGGGCTCCGCTCCTCCTCTGCTGGGACGCGGAGGGGTTGCCAAAGGTGAAGCACTCAGTTTGTGCTCACTTCTGTTTGAGAATGTTCCAATGAAGGGGCAGAGACTCCTTCCCTCCCTGGAAGCACTCGAGGCCAGGCTGGATGGGGCTGTGAGCAACCTGGGCTACAGGGAGGCGTCCCTGCCTGTAGCAGGGGGTTGGAACGAGACGATCTCAAAGGTCCTTCCAACCCAAACCGTTCCATGACTCTACGATCCCCTAACTCATCCCATGTACTCACGCTTCAAAACTGGTGAATTTGCAGCAGCTCCTTTTGCCAACCCAGGGCTGTGCAGCCCACAGCTGGCTGGCAGTGCCCGGGGTGACCTGCAAGGCTGTAAGAGCTGGAGTAATGGAGGGCAACACAAGTGATGAGGAGGAGGTGATTTATACAGCTGTGCAGCTGTTGACCACTTTGTTTAGGCACTTATATCTATATTTCCTCTTACTGTGTCTCTCTCAAGTGTTTGCTAGCTAAGATGGAGGCATTAATTGAATTCAAGTGTAGGGACCTGAAGTATTTTTATTATTATTTTTAGTTCTCTCACCTTTTATTTCCATTAGCACAGGAATGTAATCACTGTGGGGATTTATGGCTAAAGGAAGCAAACAGAGCTGGTTACAGTTATTAAAGTAAAGCTACTGGCCAGGAATAACACAGCCCCAAATGCACTGCAGTGGAAAAGAAGACAAACAACAGAATGGAACCAACCCATGATGGTCTCGCAGGTCTCAGAGCCACAATGGGCATTCAAGTTCATTCATTTTGCACATTTTAGAGAATATCAGCAAACAGTGGAAGGGTTTTATCTGAAGTGGTGTTTTCTCACCTGTTCTACCGGGTCTGAAGCAGGTTTTTAATGCAGGTCAAAAATCTGAGCAGCGTACATAAAATGCAGCTCTAGAAACAGAGAAACTGCTGCATGCATTGCATCACTGGAGCCTGCATTTGTATGGGAGCCATTAGAAGGGATTTCATATAGAAATGATACGTCGTGTGTATGCACACATGGGATCCTCCAGCAATACTGCAGAAATGAGGACACGGTTACACCACTAAGAACTACCAGGCAGGGCACACGCTGGCTGGCCGGCCCCGCAGCTGCCTCCCACTGCTATTGATTTCAGTTAAACTATTCAGAGGAGCAGACAGGTGCCTCCAGAGGGCAACTCCAAGAATCTCAACGAGGAAGGCCCGGTTTGGCTGTGTAAAGAATGGGTTTCCATCACGTGTCAGGGAAAAACTCCCTCACCTTTGTGAACATGCATTCCTCAGCTGCAAAACGGCACATTCTTTTGCTTTCTTCCTGTTATTTGGCATCACTGATTCCTTCTGGTCTTTCTTTTGCCATAGGACTGAATGTAACGTAGATGCTGTTTGGAATTCCTTTTTTCCCTGAGATCTTTTTTACCTCCTGGGATGAGTTCTGAACCCTCCCCTGTGCCAAATGAGTGTGCAATCTCAGACTGCTTCAGCTTTTACCTCCCCTCCCTGAAATAAGAGCGGATTGGCAGCTCTGTTATTAGGAAGCAATTCCCAAAAGGTGCCTTCTGTAAAGGGAAAATAAAAAGTGTTGAGGGGTGAAAGGAAGAGAGGAACAACGCAAGTGGCCAAATTACGGCTGGCCACATCCCAGCAATAACAATATCAGATCGCTGCGGGTCGTGGTTGTGCTCCAGGCAACGTCTGTGCAACAGGAGAGCGTTGAGATGAGGGTTAAAGCAGGACGGGTGTCTGGAAAGCAGCACTGTGAGTGCCCTGCAAAGGGAGGAACTGCACTCAGGTTTGCTGACCTGAAAATGAGAACAGCCCCAAGCTCCTCCCAGCAGCTCCTGGGACAGCAGCAGCCCTGCACCCACAGACCCCAAAGCAGAGCGAGAAGAGGCAGAGCCCCGCACGTTGAAGCAGATTGCTCAGAGATGTGCCCAAAGAGAAAGACACACACAGCCTTTGCTTCCTCTCAATAGCAAACCCTGGTTGAAACACATCACTTGCAGAATCACACAGCCGTCCTGGGGCTGTTCAGGCTGTGGCTTCTCCTTGTCTACGTCTGTAGGGGCTTGCAACACACAGCTTTATCAAATTCTTATTTACTGTCTTTGATAGAATTTTTTTCAGATTGCTGCTCAGCTCCAATTTTTAAATCAAAATGCAAATGCCCAAACGCAGCACTGTGTGTCCTGCTGTGTCACGGAGGTATTACTGGTGCCACGGCTGCTGTGCAAGAAGAAAAAAGGACTCAAAGCAGCACGGGGGGTTGGACTGGGGCAGGAGCTTCCCATCCCCAAATGGCTGCCATGGCACAGGCACTGCTGCTGCTCTGTGGACACAACCTGAGCGGGATGCCCACAACCTGCCTGGCTGGGAGGTCCTCCCAGCACACGCTGTCCTATGAGCCTCTGATTCTGTGATTCCATTTCATCGAGAACAAGCTGGGATTCTTGACGGGACACTTCCCTGGCCAACCTCATGCTCAGACAAATGAAAGCAACTCTGCAACAATCCCTTGCACGCAGTGAAAGCACCTGAGGATGAATTGCCAGCCCACAGCCGGTGCACAGAAGCGCTGTGATTTTTGCACAGCAAATCTCTCTCTCTCTCTCTCTCTCTTTTTTTATTTTCTAATTTGCTAGCAGTATTAATTACCACTTCTGCAGTCCAGTCCGTGTTGCCAGCTTGATTACTCTGGCTTGCTTCAATTCAGGGAAATGAGTTCTGCCATGGCACTTAAGAAGCCGCGAACATTCACCCTTTTTAGTGGCGCTAGGCTCACATGTCACAAATGGGAAGTGACAAGGGGACCACGCTCAGCACGAAGCACGGAGGGATGGCCGGGCCCTTATTGCTGCCAACAGAGCCCAGCACAGCCCAAACGGAGCCCACCCACAGCCACGCACTGAGCCGACAGCCGGGGCTGCGGGAGCGTCGGGGTTAAATCCCAAAGCCCTGCTGTTAACGTGAACCTTAAACAAACTTCCAGCAGCATTTTTCTTTTCGGCGACTGACATTTTTCTTTATGTTTCGTCAGTCATATCTGAGCGATCAGACAGCCGCGCACGTGGTACACCCACCAGGATTATTATCTAGACCAAAGGCCCAGAGCTCATTGTAGCAGGCATGTAATTCTTTACAATGTATGCCACGTTAACTGTGTTGGGTTATCTATTCAACAGCTGACTGAGCCGGGCTCTCAAGCTCTTCTCAACAACCATGTAAGAAGCGATGACAATTGTACTACTTCATAACCGCTGCATGCAACTCTGACACACACTTCACAGCAACCAGTCATCTATATAAACCAATTTCAAGAGCAAAATTGCATGGTGCCTCCACTCTGTTATAAACACAATGATATCCACTCACAGCTGATAAATGCACTGCATCTCTCCGGAGCTTTAAAGAGCGACTTCCCTGCGCTCTGCGCGGTGCCTGGTGCTGCTGGGGGCAGCTTGGGGCAGGGGGCTGCCATGCTGTGTGCTTGGACACAGTGTGCCCAGCTGAGAGAATTGAAAAAAAAATAACAGGACTGCACGTCGTTAAGGCTTTAAATACTTCTCGACTCCTCAGCAATTTTCAAATTAATTACTGTATCTTTCCACAGGATTACGTGCCATATAATCCTTATTATGGAAGAAAATATCTAGAGCCACCGCGAAGTCCTTGAAGAAACACTTCAATATCAAACACTCGAACAAAGGGGTAGATTAACGGCTGCCAAACAAATTACAAACATTTTCCCAGCCATTATAGCTGTGATAAAATGGTGCTGCGGGACCTCAGAGCATTTTCCCACACCCCTCATCGAGGTGATGCCTTTGGCTGCACTGGGGTGCAGAAGGTCTCCATCTGGAAACGCAGCGACGCGCCCCAACCGCGTGCAGCAAAGGGCATCTCTGGGCTGCAGGCGCCCAGGTGGGCAGGAGGTCCTTCCTCGTGTGCAAAGTCACACTGCAAAGGAAAGACGAAACACGGCCAAAGGTACCTCCACGTAATGAACCCTGTAATTGAACAGCGAAACAAAGAGTTGTCCTGACAAAACACAAAAAAGGCAGGATCAATCTCTGTTTGCTTACAGCTCTAAAAAGCAATCCAGAACAATCCATAGCTAATAAGCCTCGCTGCATAGAGCATGATAATTCGGATTCACTGCCGTTGACGCTTTGCTACCGCGGCTGCAGTTTTCAGTTTTCCCCACTGTCCCACATGGAACGGCCGCCCCATTGCAGCCCCGACCTGGAGGACGCAGCAGCACAGCCAGCCCTACGGCCCTGCTTTGGATTAACTCGGCTTCCGAGATTTGTCTGCAATCCTCATTTTACTCTAATTTAACCTTTCCTAGTTAATTTACACCGGTTCATCTTGCCAGCCTGTACCTGCCAAAGTGATCATCCTCCATCAAGTGTCTGGGCGTGGAAAGGGCTGCTCCCTGTCGTCTCCCTACCCGGCGTACCTAATTAAAGTCCTTACAAACCTTTAGGATGACAAGACGAGACGGGGATCACTAAGGAAAATAAGAGCACCCTTTCGGGGCTGCAATCACACCGCGTTCAGACCCGCACCAAACCCGGCCGGGAGCTTCACGTGGGGGGGGGCGGAACGCAAACAGAGAAAGCAGCGCAATCAGCGCTTAAATTGTCCTCCGGGCACGTTTTGCATATGAATATAGGAGTTGCGATTAATAGGTTATCTAACACATTAACAAAGGCTTTCGCAAACACCGGCCAGCGTCACAGGACCTGCCAGCCCTTTCGGTGCTGAATGGAGCTGTAGCCGCTGCTTGCTGGAGTCCGGGCTCGGGCCAACAAGGCCATCAAAGCCCCGAGGTTGCCGCTTTCTCACCCCGCGGGCTTTTTCTTCATTGTGAGCCTCAGTGCCCCCGCTAGGCTCGCGATTAAGAGCCATTTTCAAAAATACGCAGAAAACAGCGTCCCGTGCCAATGAGAAATTGGAACTGCTCTGGGCAGGGGAAACAATGCGGCCGAAACAAAGAGGACATCTGGAGCGTGGGCACCACGAGGGGCGTCCCGCATCACCCTGCCCGCACGACGGCACCGCGGCACACCGGGCGCATCGCTTCCCTGCTGCGCTCCCGAGTTCTGCCCCGAGGTTGGGGCAGCAGCGCCCACGTGTGCGTGACCCTTTGGGGACGGGTCCTGCTGTGAGCAAGCCGTGGGCAGAAGGGAGAAAACATCGGGGAGCGCTCACCCAAAGACCTGCCAGAGCGCTACGGGGAGAGAGCGAAGAGCAAACCTGCGTTCGGGCACAAACAGTCGCGCCGCAGCAACGAGCAACGCGTCTGCTTCCCCCTTTTTTCTTTTTTTTAATCCCCTCTTAAGCACTTTTAAAGTGCCCAATTTTTGACTCATTTGAATTTAAATCAGCTTGCATGGAGAACTTGGAGAACTTTTTTTTTTTTTTTTTTTTTTTTTTTTAAGAGCGCTTGTTTGGCAGCCACATTTTCCCAAGATCACCCGGCTTTAATTTTAAATTTCAAAAGCCTTGCGTTTAATCCCTTGAGCTGGCCTGGTACCTTGTGCCATCTGTTCCGGGGTTTTGTTATAACAGAGAGCACCTGCAGAGTTTTGCAACATTTCAAGCTGTCTGGGAACAAAAATCAAAATAATTATAATTTTCATAAACTAAAGACGGTGATCCAAACGCCACAGCCCCACCTAGCAGATTTTTTCATGGGTGGGGGAGTTTAGTGACTCCTGTCCCAGGGCACCGGACATCTCCAGTGGCACCAAGCATCTTCAGTGGCAGCAAGCATCTTTCAATGGCACCAAGCATCTTTCAATGGCACCAAGCATCTCCAATGGCACCAAGCATCTCCAATGGCACCAAGCATCTCCAATGGCACCAAATGTCTCCAATGACACCAAGCATCCCCAATGGCACCAAGCATCTTTCAATGACAGCAAACATCCCCAATGGCAACAAGAATCCCCAATGGCACCAAATGTCTCCAATAGCACCACACATCCCCAGTGGCACCAAATGTCTCCACTGAAACCAAGCATTCCCAACAGCACCAAGCAACTCCAATGGCACTGAGTGTCCTTGCAGCACTGAATGTCCCCAGAAACACCAAACATCCCCATTGGCACAGTGCATCACCACTGGCATGGCCAGAACCACACGTGGTTCCCAGTGACTTGGGATGGAGGCGTCCCTACTGAAAGCTGATGGGACATAAGATTTGCTGCTGCCTAGAACAAACAAAAAATCTATTAGAAATATGGTGTTTGTTTAAACTTCATTATCCAGAGCTCTTTATTACGGAAAAATCTCTCCTTAGGGTAAGCTGACTAATTTTGAACGGAGTATGTATGTCACATTCCTACCTGTGGTACACATATATACGTGTCTGTCCCATATGCACGAGGTAGCTTTGCAGCATTATGATCGTTCTCTTGTAGGTGTTGATGGTCCCCTCCAAGGTGGTGCCTGTGCTCAGAACGAGGGTTCAGTCCTCAATCTGTATTTCTAATAAGGAAAAGCTCAGCCTAAACTGGGAATTGTCTGCGGTCTGGGCCTTGCTAAAGGGTGGATGGAAAAAGAGTAGAAAAGAGTTTTACTCATGGTGCAGATGTTGTCATTGCAAGACAGCCCAGAGGTCCAGGGGACTGGTTAGAGACTGGCTTAGAGAATGAGGATGGGCCACAAGTTGGAAGCAATTGCCTACAACCTCTGTTGTTTCCAGCCTCACCAAACCAAACCCCTCCTGGGTTGGGCTGGCCAGCTGTAAGCCTCACCCATAAAGCAATGGATCCCATCCCTCCCATCAACATCTGGGAATCCTGTGCAACGCCTCGAAATGCCACGTAGGGTTCCTGTGATCTGTTACTCACCCGGCTGAGATGTGCCATGTGAAGAACAACTCCCCCCTGAAGCCAGCATTGGAAGCCTTTGCCCTCTCACACTGATGCAGGAATGAGCTGCATAGTGGCTGATGCCTATGAGGAAGAAGGGAAGGGAAATAAAGCTGTTGCTTCTGAAAACTCAGGCTAATTTCCCCAGCTTGCTGCTGCAGAAGTACCCCTGCTAGGGAAGATGTGCTCGCAAAGTCCGCTTCCCAAAGCCTGGTGAGAAATCAAATTAAATCAAGTCCAAATCTTTTGTCCAAAACCCCAGCAATCTTGCAGTGCTGATACAGAAGGTTTGCAATTACCTGCTGCAGAGTCAGCACTTCACCTTTCAGTTTCCTGCCCCAGAAAATAAACCATTATTTTCCCTATTACTTTGGTGTTCCTTAATTCCCACCCTCACTTCCAAGCAGGAGGAAGAATTCTTCTAAAGACTACGATTCATGTGAATGAATTTGACATTTTTTACATTTAAATCTCCAAGCTGATGGTGCACAAAATGAGATACATTTTTAAGCCAATCGCCAAATAATGAAAAACCAAAAATTAAAAAGAACCAAAAACCTCATTATAATATTTTCATGAAAGAGAAGTAAGTGTTGTATTATCCCTCTTGTGACTTTGCCAATTCTTACGGCCACAGTGAGAAACATTAGGAAATATAAAACCAAATAGGATTACGATATCAAATGTTGGCGATGCTTTATGCATTTTATCTATTTTGCAATGGACCAGTAATGATGAGGGGCTAATGGAAACTGTGGACCCAAAATTTATAACAGCTGCTTCAAAGGGAAATTCTTCTGCTACGTGGATCCTATTTGTGTGGGAAAACCCAATTACTCCAAGGTTCTTGTACCACACTGTTTTCTTTTATGATGCTTTTTGCTGTAAGTGCTTATTACGATTAGATAACCCAGTTACAAATAAACTGTGACCCTCCGCTCTTATCTCCAAATTCACAGCTTTCCAATTTGTCACAGCTAGTTGAGAACTTGACTTCTTATTAATTACTACCATGGGGTCCTAAAGGGAGTTGCAGGGCGACAGCAACGTCTCCGCTCCCGTGAGGCCTCGTCTCTCAGCATCTCCAAAAGCTCTGTCTTTGTAGAGGCAGCTGCTTCTGACTGGGAAGAAAAAGTTAAGAAAATACGAAAGATTTCGGGTGTATATCCTGAGATTTGAAGAGCCAGCAGTCACCCAGCTCCGGTTTACAAGGCGCAGCCATCTCAGGTACATACTTGTAGGACACAGGTGGTACTCACGTTCTTAATGACATCAGCGAAAAATCCCAGGGATCAGAAGATCTCGTACAACACCAAGAATGTAATTTCAGACTTCTTCAACCCACAGCAGGTTCAGGTTTCTCACTCCCATGTCCAGGCATGGGAATCTCGAGCTCAGCCACGTCTGCACTGTCACACGCTGAGCCCATCCTCTCCCCAGGGCAGCTTCATCCTTTACACTTGCACCACTGGTGCCACCCATGTCTGTCCAGCAGCACGTCCTCCCTTGGCTGCTCAGGCTCTGCTTCCATGGGCACATCCATGGTGCTCCAGGACAGCCCAGGGCCGGGGACAGAAAGGGCTCTGGAACAAAGTAGACGTTTACAGCTGTTAAACAAAAAATAATTCAAGCAACGTGAGAGCTGCATAAAGCCTTCTAATTACAAAGACCTGGCAAAGAAACATATCTGGTGATTCCTAACATCCACTAATTATCAGCAGCATTTCTACAGTTAAGAAGATAAACGCTCAGCTACCCTCTAATAGAACTCACTAAGCCCAATTTCCAAGTAAAACAAATAAAACCTGATTTGCAAAGTACACTATTAAATATTTTATCCATTAGCCACTGTTAAAATCATTCTGCTATCCAAACTGAGCACCTTCTACTTGGACTGTTTCCAGTGCACTCCAAGAATAATATTCGGCATCAATTAACGACCAGTTCTCGTGCTGAACCCACAGCGTGCATTTGTGATGTCTGAAATGCATCCTTGCTGCTCTCTGAATGATAGATGAACTGCAATCCAAGCTAAGTTACGGCAGCTGCTTTATTTTGGTACTTTGTTTATATTTTAATTAATGTCATCAAGAGAATATCTTGATTTGGTAAGCTGTTTTTTAATGAATCATCGTGCCTGATGCTTGTGGCTTTTTAAAAACCTTTGGTACAGCGCGTGAGAAGGCTTCATCTTAAAAAATGAAAGAGAGAGAGAGAAAGAAAGAAGAAAGAAAGAAGAAAACATAAAGGAAAGGAAGGTTTCAGTCAGCCCTAATGCTACCGAAATCCATAGCGCTTAATTTATCGAATCTCCTGTTAGTGAATGAACAAAGGTAAAAATAACAGGCTAGTTATAAACTAGTACTATGATGATGACATTGTGAATTATTTAAAAAGGGCATATTCAGTGTGACCATAGAGCCATCAATCATAATAGACATTGATGAGAAAAAGAGGTTTCAGTCACTTCCTATCTGCCAGGAGAACAATTCTATCTCACAGGTAGCTGTGAAGTGCCGCTGACCCGATGTCACTCGCATTGTTGCTCTACCCTTTGAACGGGGAGAGCAGATTCTCTCAATATTAGAATCGAATGAGTAAATAAATTCTCAGTTCACTGCCACACTCCTTCAGAGTGCACACTTCAATTTGTCTAACAATGGAGAGGACAGAAAAGCAGAAATCTCTTAAAGCACGGATGAATTTTTTATGGATGCTCAAATCCAGCTGCAAAGAATGGGGTTTTAAATGGTAGCAGCTCTCCTTTTAGCAGGAGCCCCCAGAGACAAAGTCCTCTGGAAGCGTTTTGTGTTGGATTCAGCCCTTCCAAGAGCACCATCCCTTCCTCCTGGCCCGTCCCACCGAACCGCTCCATTGTGATGCCTGCATCGATCCCACCGAGGTGAGAGGATGGCAGCTCCAAACCAACGGCTGCAAAACCAGCAAAAATTGCAGCCGAGAAGAGGGGCGGCGAGCAGAAAGGGAGAGAAAAAGCACTCCTACTTCTAATTTGTGCAGGATTCATCTAGAGGAGACTCTTTCACCTGATGCCCCACATAATTATAGCCGAAACTTTCCCTCAGATCACAGGTTCCGTCATTGTTGGTTAGCCTAATTAGCCCACGGAGCTGTGCATCTGCGGGGAGGAGGCAGAGGAAGGCTCAAACAGTGCTGAGCTCCATCCTCGCCGAGCGCACGCGCCCTGGGGACACCTCCCCACTGCTCTGTCAGCACCATCCCACTGCAACCCATCGTGTGCCAACGAGTTCCACCGCGTCCCATTGTGTCCCATCACGTTCCATTGCATCTCATCGTCTCCCATGGCGTCCCGCTGCATCCCATCACGTCTCATTGCGTTCCATTGCATCCCGTTGCATCCCATCATATCCCGTTGCATCCCATTGCATCCCATCGTGCCCCATGGTGTCCCATCACCTCCCATTACGTCCCACCACACCCAGCTCCTGCCTGGCCCCAACTCCCCCATTTCCTCCAGCCCCGCCATGCCCCAGCAGTGCCCAGCCTGGTTGCCTAATTGTTACCGACAGGTAAATCAGAGGTAAAAGAGAGCTAATTAATTTTCCATCCCGGTTTTATTTTACTGTTACTGTTTTGAGAAAATATAACTAAACCCCATTAGTGTTAAGGTAAGACCATGAAACAACATAATATAATGCAAGAAAGACATTTAATAGCGTAGAGGAATGTTAAATTACTAATTAACTCCAAGTTACTGTATAAAAAAGCATAGTAATTTACAGGATTATTGCAATATGCAGCTTAGATTGCCACAAGGGTCAGCTAGGGAGCATTTCTTTCTATTTCTTTCAGTGTGGCGGTTATTGTAAAATTCTTCTCACATTAAAATGTACTGTCCTTACCCACAGTTCATTGCTGCTAATTAGCGGCGGTTGAGATTTCCCTAGCAGTCTTTTTTTTTTTTCTCTGTTAAGCTGCCAAATGTTACCAACTGCTCGCGATGCTCCGCGCTGTCCGGCTGCCCGCCCCGCTCCGTGGCGCTGCTCCGTGTCGGGTTCAGCACCTGTGCCAGGGAAACACTAATCTAATTATTTGTAGGGCTTTTGTTGCACGGAGGCGGCGGAGCCGAGCGGTTCGTGCTCCCGGCACAACTCAGGAATGGGCATTTCTTCCTCCTCATTCCTCAACGCACTGCTCCAGCACCCGAAACTGGAATCTCTCCAAATATGTCTTTTTTGTGCCTTCAAAAGCGAGTATTTCCGCATTCTGTTTAAGCAAGAAAAGGCGTCTTTTAGTTTCTTACCTAAATATATAAGAAGAATGCCACAACTTTGATTAATAATTGATTAAATAAACCATCCGGACATCAAAGGCAGGAAGAGGAGCTGTTCCACAGAAAGGCTACACTATCAAATAGCACTTTGTTGTCTTAAACACCGCTCAGATCTGCAGCATTACATGGCACATTCATGTCTGAGGTTATAAACGGCGCTGCTTTCCAAAGGGTTTTTATTATCTTTATTTTAAGGAGAAAAAGAATTCAGATCTTCTTTTATTTCGGTGTGGGTGTTGCTTCCCCCTCCCCCCCCCCCCCCCAAATTCAATACTAACAGTTTGAAAACACAGAGATTTGGATGAAAATCATCCAGCCCCGTCCTTTCCTCTCTCTTTTGTCGGCTTTATGACTAATTTATGTTTAACCTTCTTGAGAATACACTTTCTAAAAAAAAAAAAATTCAAAGCAACTTTCACTGGTGCCCAATCCTGGGGCAAAAGGTCTCAAGAGCCCTGAGATGGTTTGGAATTGATGGAGGTGACACGATCTTTTCCACCTCCTCTTCACAGTAGTAAGAGCAATCAGGAAACAACCGCTAATTGCTTCATCAAAATTAAGCTTCTCTATCCTCGTACCAATTATTTCAGCGTTGCTCTTTGGCGTTCCGTGTGCCTGCTATCCATGCTCAGAACAAATCAGGCCTCTCGACTGCAGCGTGTTTCCTGGAGCCGCTCAATAAAAGAGGGTTTAAGACGTCAGCTCTCAGCCCTTCTACCTGCTGGCACCTTTCTCTTTGCCTCACCAAAGCCGGCTGAAACGCCGGGCACCTGAATGTACTTGCACTTCATTTACACATGAGAAAGGTTTGTAAAATATCCCTACGACAAGAGTGAAAAATTCCTTCTGCTGACACGGATAAATCCATTCGGTCGGTGATCAAACCGGTAGCCCAAGGGCAACAAAGAACAAGTGTCAGCCACATTCGCTCTGAAGTTCCACAAAAATCCCCCCTGGGAATCCCAATCATGATGCTCTATATCTATATTTATATAAGAGGTAGAAAGTGTATGTATTGCTCATATCTATATGCATCTACGTATGCTCATATACATATATATGAAGGCATTACAAAGGGCAGAGAGAGTGGATTTTGAGGACCTTAACCAGATTAAGAAGTTTTAAGCTGTTTTGGTTTTTCCTCTAAAATATGATGGCCAGAGTATTTCCAAATGAAGGGCATTGCTTTTTTTCCTCTGTGATGTGTGCATCACCTATAGTATACACATGTACATATTCATATGTTGTTTCTTCGTGCTGCAATTTAGGTCACATTCCTTGAATACTTCTTTTTGGTAGCAAAATGCTAAATATCTTAAGAGATCACAAATATATTTCTGTGAATGATGAAGAGAGCAAGAGATGAAAGAGCAGAGCTGGTGCAGCCCTGTGTTACTTCCTACATTTTGCTTCTGTTAATGCTCTCCCTCTGCACACTAATTACTAGGGCATCAGCTTCATGCAAAGACCTTACTCTTTTGCTAGCACCTTGGAAAAAAAGCAACACAAAAACCAGGAAGTGAGACAGGTAACAGGGGTACAACACGAAGATATTCGGGCGCATGCTGAATATAAGCATTATTTCTGTGTGTCAGTGGGGGGGTTGAACGCATGTGTGCAGAGAAAGCGACCATTCTCCGCGAGACCCCAACAATTCCTGGATGCAGCTGATAATCTTTGATTATTTTTCCAAAAATGAGATTTTTCATCCCATCTAGCCAGCAGATCGAGCCAATCACAAGCCCATTTCCATACCGGCAAGGTTTCATATTACTTTGAATTATTAAATCCAGCCCACGGTTACCGATACTGTATGTGCTCTTGGAGAGAGAGCACACACACACTCATGCACAAACTTTGCATGAAGATTGAAAAACGAGGCAGAAGAATAAACAGAGCAGTGGGGAAAAATAAAATATTTAGTAGCTACTTTTCATTTATAGGTGGTACAATAGGTCACAGTTCTCCACTTTTTCCACACCTAAAAATAAAGCACCTTGAAATGACACAGATAGAGGGGTTCCTGGGTTGTAACAAGCCCGTATTTATTGGGTTGTTTTTTTTGGATTAATTTTTTTGAATGAATCTGAAGGTTGCCCCCGAACAACTCTATAGGTGCCATCACCAGGGCAGTGCGAGCCAAAAGAAAAGACTCGAGTGCCACTTCCCAGGGGCTGGTCATTGGGCTCTACCCCACCTCTGTGCGGCTGGGGCAGTGCCAGGAGATCCAGGGCCCTAATGGAAGGGCATGGACGTCAGCACCCACCGGCAGTCACAGCTCCTCTCGGTGCAGATAACTCCAAAAATAATCAGAGTGATGCTGCACGCTGCTCCTGGTCAATTAGATCTAGCGATTGGAGCCTGGGAGCTCGGTAAACAAGCTCAGAAAATGTCCAGGACCGGAATACTTATCTGCTTCTACACACTCAAAATGATTTTCCACTTCCCATATGGAAAAATGATAATGCAGAAAGCGGATGATTGTGAGTTTGCAGTGACTCCAAATGATTGGTATTGTTATTCATAGCACTCACTGGCTGGGATGGCAGAGCTGCACACCAGGAGCCCTCCTGAAAGGCAGCACTGCCTCTGGGATGCAGGAACCTTCCCAGAGTGTGGTAGGAGCTGCTGAGGACATCACCTCGTTAACACAGGCCCGATTAGGCAGCAGAGACAAAACCAACCGGAGAAATGGAAATGGTTCATCTTGCAGAGCAAGGACAGGACTCACTGTGCGCTTGCATCCGGTACATGTGCCTCTCCTCTGCTTTCTTGGGAAAACTCACAGCTTCAGCATAAACTCTTGCTCATGGCTGAAACGCACAGCAACTGTACAGAACACAAAAATGAGGATATGTGGTAAGAGTTAAAAGCAAGCGAGAGTGGAGGACGGCACAATCCATCATAGGAACAGGTTGCCCAAGGAGGCTGTGGATGCCCCATCCCTGCAGGCATTCAAGGCCAGGCTGGATGTGGCTCTGGGCAGCCTGGGCTGCTGGTTGGCGACCCTGGACACAGCAGGGGGTTGGAACTGGGTGAGCACTGTGGGTCTTTTGTAACCCAGGCCATTCTGTGATTCTGTGATCCATCCAGTTTTCAAGAGCCATGGAAATGTGGCACTTAGGGGCACAGTGAGGTGGGGTTGGGCTTGGGGATCCTAGAGGGCTTTTCCAGTCTTCACGGTTCCCTGTCTCTGTCATTCCACCACATCGGCCCATAGAACGTAGGGATATTTCCACATCCTGGGTTTGTGCCAGAAGCTCCTGCAGCACGGGAAGGGAGCAGGGAAGCACTGCAGACTGATCTAGAACAAGGCAGCAATGGGAAATGTGTATTTCCTACTGAAGCACTGCATTCAGATTGTACTGAGGGCTTCAAAACACCAATTTCTGTATTTCTCTCAATAGTTTGACTTGTGTCATCTGTGGCGCAATTGCTCTAAACTGAATTCGTACGTAAGCTATCAATGGGAGCAAATGGGAGCAGGCAGCCCTTGGAGAACAGGCCGTGCCATCAAGGGAGCCCACTGGGTGCTACGGTAGAGCTGCAGGGTTACAAACATAGGGCTGGAAGAAGAAATGCAATTAATTCCCTTTTAAACAAAGAGCCCACCGCATCTTAGGAAACTTAAGAACAGTGCATCAGAACACCCATTTAATTTGAACATACTCAAATCGTGTTCACGAGACTGCAAATGATTTTTCAGTATCACATGACTTAACTGGGACTCCAAACTCGCATGAATCACAGCCAGAGAAAAGTCTGAAAGGAAACTGATCCCAAATCCCAGCTAACAGCCGGTGCTTTCGGGGAGCTGCGGGGTTTTAATTGCGCTGTTGAATCAGAAAACTGAGTGTCTGCTCTGCTGTTACCGCTAATTAATGCACTGACTGTTCTACGCTAGCTCGACCAGGACAACACATTTTGGGGTTGCCTATTTTTTTTTGTATTTCAGCAATGGTCGTTACTGACCTTGTGTAATTATTTGGGCGCCGTTCCCCCACTGATCTTGAGATCCTGGTTGTTGCTACCGGATTTATGGGGAACGAAGTTAAAGCCACCGCAGCGCAGCAATCACGGACGCCGCTCAGTTCGTTATCCTGGCCATTCCCAAGGTCTGCTGGTCATTTCTGTTTCCACTGCTCTTCCAGGAGGAGTTACAGAAGCTCTGAGTAATGCTTTAGAGAGTTTATGATTAGAGCCTCAGTGACCTTTTACCTCGGCGCTCCGAGATGCCACACAGCGCTTCCTGCAGACTCTGCTACTTGGTTGTAACCTTTACTATCCCAATTCAAATCAAACTTCCTCTGATTAAAAAGTTCTTCTCCATATAATTAATATCTTCCTCCTTCCTTTCTTCCTCCCTCTCTCATAAAGAATTTAAATGAAAGATTTTTGGATGCGATGCTTCAAAATATGTTTTTTTTTTTTTTTTTTTTGTCATTACTATCTCCATAAATCATTATTTCTTAATGAACAGCTAGCTCACTCTCCATACTGTTGATACGCTTCAATATTCAGCATCACTGTCAGCACAGATTTGCTGTTCTTCCCAACTTTCATTGAAGATGCTCAAATAAAATGCGTTTCAGGCTTTTGCTGACTGTCATCCCCACCCTGCTCTCGAAGGTGGCCTTGGGGCACATCTCAGATGTAGCAGTCCTTTTTCATTAGATCTCTCTTATTTTTTATCGTGTAAAAGGGAAATTCTGGTATTTTTAGCAAACCATGTTGATCTTTAAAAATGGTGAGGAATTGGAGGTGTTTATCAGTGCATGTAGAATATGATTATTACCTTCTTGAGTAACGTTGCCAGTATGTCTGAATATCTCTACCTGGTGGTACTTCAGAACAAGGCTGGCATTTTTGCTGACATATGAAGAGTTTTAGTGGTTCTATACACAAGTTACCTAACTGCAGCCAAATGTTAGGCCTTCCAAAGCAGTTCAGGATCTCAGAGTGATACACATGCATTCCCCTGTGACAGCACCCCTCCTTTCTGGCTAAGCTTTCCCCAGGAAGCCTTGCAAGCACTCAGCACCGCAGCCCTTCCCCCTCTCACTGCTCTCAATGGAGCACCAGGGATGGATGGACCCAGGATGAATCTGGTTCTGTGTGTCCCGGAGCTGGGCACTGAGAAGACCTTGTTTTTACTCCTCTGTCTCATGATGCCAGTGACATCCTCTTCATGCTCTGGGATCTTTTTTTTTTGCCAAATATATTTTTCCTTTCACAACACATATAATGGATTTTACCAATTACATTTTAACTCTTCAATCCCCACAGGGAACTTGAACCAATGTAATGTTTGGAATTTATTCTCCGAAAGAGGGGAGCAGGGAAGGAGTTATTTTTTAACCTCTTTTTTTTTTTTTTTTTAATCTACAATTGGAATTTCCTACAACTCTGCTTTGGAAATCTTCTAAATTTTCAGTAAACCTCCAAATACTTGGAGCCTTGGGGCATGGATTTGTTCCCCTAGCACTAGGTGCTGGGCGGGTTCTGCTCCTTTTCTCCCCATACAGACACATATTGCATTTTCTGGGTTGTTGCCCACACAGACAAATTTTGTGACTTCCTTCTGCAGAGCTGCAAAAGTAAGGAGAAAAAAAAAAAAAAAGGAAAAAAAAAAAAAAAAGGAAGGGAAAAGGGAAAAAAAAAAGCTACAGACAGCCCACACCCCCATCATGGCTCCGTGTGCCCCAGCTGCACATCATACATGCGGAACATTGAACCATCCTCTTAAATATTATGACATGGAGAAAATCACATTGTGCTTTAGCCTATCAACAAAGGAGCAAAGCAATTACAGAGCTAAACACAGTCGAGGAAGACCCAATAAAGAGAAATCCAAGAAAATTTGGTGAAAATTCTTAGGGGGCCTTACAATGTTTAATCATGCTTCGGGCCTAAATTAATATTCTGCTTCTAATTCAAAAGACTGAACCACAAAGGTACATCTTTTGGGTATTTTTAATAACCATCGTACAACACTCTGTGAATTAGCAGCTGGTCTGACTGGTATTTTACCTTTTCTTTGCTTACTCAAGTAAAGCAGTTAATATTAGTATAATCATCAAACTAACATTAGCCAGACAGAAGGACAGACTTTTTTTTTTCTGTACTGTAATGCAGAATTATAAAATAAAATAAAATAAAATAAAATAAAATAAAATAAAATAAAATAAGAAAAAAAATGAAAAAGAAAAAACAACGAAACCAAGATTTAGGAATTCCTCTGTGCATTAGTTTAAATAATTTTTTTTCCTCGGCAGTTTCAATAAACCAAAAGATCTTTGTTGTATTCAGCCATTTTATAAGACAAACAATAGATTAAAGAGCACCCAGGCACAGGGAAAGCAGGAACCTGCCTCCCGCTGGGCGAGAACAAAGAGCTGAGCACACACTCCTACCCATGGCTGCTGAGTGGCATGAGGATGGATGGAAGGCAGCGTGGATGTAAGCAAGCCCATCCTGCTCACTGGAGGCAGAGCGATGCACAACACACCTGCCAAGTGCAGGTTAGTGGGCTTGCTTCTGTCCTCTAAAACAGAACCAAACTTCTCGCTGCCATGCCTCCTCCTTCCAGCCCTGCTATTTTCAACTGTGACATCAGGTCAGATGCTCGGTTTCACATCTGGTTTGTGGGGGAACTGGTCTAACTCAAGTTTTAGATGGGTTACATGCAGTCGTCAAGGAGAAAGAGGATTTCCTTTAAATGAACAAGAGAGACTGGGAGGCACAGAAATGTTAAACCGAAGCCTCTGCCATTGAGGAATGCACCATGAGATCAAACACCGCTCACAGACAACCCACAGCTGGCCCAACCTGAAGTCTGCAGGTTTCTAATCGGGATACTGACCAAGAGCCATGAACTTTGGCACACAGTCCCCATCTCCATACAGCTCCTATTTAATAATCCCTTAACATTACAGCCCAGGGTACCTGGAGCTGTGTCTGTGACAAACAAGCAGTATAAACACAGCTTGTGCTGTTCCTCCTGTAGATCTCAAGTCACAGCACGTCAAGCACACGCAAAGCTTCACTCAGCAACTGGTACTGTCTTGTATTTGCTGCAGAGGACAAAAATAACAAATGTACATAAATACAGAGGCAAGCAGGCAGGATAGGAGAGGAACCATTCTTTTGAATCTGGGGTTGTATGAGTCCCTGATGGGCAGTGTCTCCATTAACACCTGTGTGTACTTGTACCTCTGCAGCTCTCTATTGGTTACACCATTCTATGTTACAAAATGCTCCAACTTTTTTTTTCTAGAGAATTCCACAACGCTCCTGACCTCAACATATCCCCATGGGGACCCACACGAGCAGATGAGGCCATGGGTCTGAAGGCAAACAACAGGGTGGAAAACTCTGTACCAGTGACCGTGGCTTGCCAGCAGGTCTCTTGGTGGGGATGGGCTGCTGGTAGCTTCTTTAATATCTTCATGGATTAATGCCCCAGGAAAGCACAGCTTACAATGTGTTTGCACATGGTCTTAGCCAGAGTCCCTTGCTCTGTGTTGTGCTGATTCCCTCTGCACTGGGCCATCTGCTTCCAGGGAAGACAAAGAAATACCAGGAGCCCCTGCCCACCTGAACTCCAGCAAGGAAGCCCCCTGAGCACTCATCAGCCCTCACCATTGCAAATCTTCTGTTTTTCAAGGAAAAAAGTACACTCCTGCACTTCTTTATTTCCCATAGTTGGCTGAGCACTGCATCCTCTGCCTGTGTTACGTAGCACAGGCAGAGAATGAATGAATGGATGGGAAGAGCAATCCCAGCTAGCAATGAGCAGGGCCTTGTGTTGGTGTTGCAGCAGTATCCATAGGAGGGGCTGAAGTGCAAGGGGAGATCGATTTGACAGAGCAGAGATAGGCTTAGCCATGCAAAGGGTGATGAAAAGAGACCGAAATGGCAGTGAGAAAATTCAGAAAAGATCTAAAGTGTTACATGCCACATCACAATCAGCCCTTCTGTGCGCCCGTGTGTGCAGAGGCATTCAGACATCTCAGCCATTGCAGGCTCACTCACCAGTGTTCCCAGTAAAATTAAGGCAGATTTAAAGGACTGTATTGCTTTGTCACATTTGTTTCACATCTTCCTGATAACACGGTTCATGCTGTAAAAGGACGACCTGAAAAATCAAGCGTGGTTAAAACAAACTATTAAAACAATGTAAATATAGGAGGGGAGTGGGGGGAAAGGGAATTGTGAAAATGGGAGAAAATCTTATGGGGAGTTTAATAAAGAGAGAAAAGCGATTTTATGTCAAGGTAGCAGCTCAGAAAGAGAGTGTACAGGTGCCCTAAGCAGGGCCTGGGGTGCTCCCTGTGAGCACTGGGATAGCTGAGCCCTGCCATGCACCACACACAGGTGCTGCAGGGCAGGAGCACCATGAGATGGACCAGCACTCTGATCCAGCATGGCAAATCCTAGGAGTCCCAGTAATATCTGCAGACAACGTAATTTAAGGTGTCCTTTCCATTATTCAAATGCGGATGTTGCTACAGGGTGAGAAGACAGCCAATACGGCGTGGAGCAGAAACAGGAGGACATCAGTGAAATGGAAGGAGAGGGGCTAGCAGTTAGCCTGGCTGAGCAGGCAGCACCTGAGGACACTGGATCTGGTACCTGCTCAGCACCAGGCAGGAGGGAACAGGGAAGCTCCTGGTGGGAATCTGCTGGCACCTTCTGGGACACTGCACATGGGGGATGCACACAAGGGGAGACAAACTGCATGGAACAAAACCATCTCTTCTGGCCCAAAACATCCCAAGCCAAAGATCTTACCACCCCACTCTGTTTTGTGGCAGTTGGCTCTTCCCCTCAAAGAGCACAGCAGCTTCCTTGTTCCACTTCATTCTGGGCAAGCGAACAGAGAACCACAGAACCTTTAAGGTTGGAAAAGACCTCTGAGATTCCCACATTCCACCCCACCCTCCCCCCCATGCCCACTGCCTGCATCCCTCAGTGCCACATCCCCACAGCTCTGGGATACCCCCAGGGATGGTGACCCCCATCCCCTGAGCAGCTGCCCAATCACTCTTTCAGATAATAATTTTTCCCTAATATCCAACCTGAAGCTCCCTTGGCACAACTTGAGGCCACTGCCTCTCATCCTATTTCGGGTTACTTGCATCAAGAAGTGCACGAGTGTATTTAATCTCTTCAACATGCAAAAATCAGCTGCATACCTGACATGAATTCTCATATGTACAATATTTGAAAAGCTCACCAGATCTGCAGAACCAGTCTCTAGAATGCTGTGATATCCACATCCCAACAGTTAGGAAATTGGAAGGAGAATGAAGAGCACTTCTCCCCTTTTTGCAGTATCCTGAAGGCATGATGTTGCCCCAAGCTCCCAAATGAAGCCCACCAGCCCATCCCCAGGCACTCCCTGTCGAACCAGCAATGTCCACATGCCCTCCTAGTGCTGCTCTGGTGCTCACTGCCCCACTGTATCTGATAGCATTCATTATAAATTACACCCTGGGTTACTTCTCTCACACTTTAGCTTCTCCATACTCACTTTCATGCCCTTGGCATTGCCAACACCTCAACCTTGTGTTGGCATAAAGAGTTTGAATTATTTAAAGGGATTCCCAATGTACACACGTACAATCTTTCTATACACAGTTTCCTATCAAGCCTTCCTCAATATAACATAATTTTTTGTCATTATATAGGCAACAAAAATGTATGGCAGATTAAATCCCCTATATTCTACAGAGCATCTTTAGACTCACAAGCCTGGCTTGTGTCTGTGTGCTCCAAAAAGCCATGATGCTGTAGATGACTACTCAGATGCACATGGCTTGCAATGCACATACACCTCATTACAACATACATGATTTCATATTGCACTGAAATACATATATGAATGGTCATAAAAAATAAAACATATAAAAAAGAAAGATTGGTTACACTTACCAGAAAGGACTGTAAGTGGCAATGGATATCAGTGTATTCTATAGCTTCCATCAAAACACAGCAAGAAAATCTACAAATGATGCTTTCAAGCACATTTTGGCCTACTTTTTACAGCAAGCAATTTAAAAATAAAACATAGAGAGCCTCTGTAATATTGATAATGTGACTGTTTTCAAGGTGAACTCGTTCCTGTTTTTCATTACGCCCATTAACAGCTGGGCGGTGTGCCAGGATGCAGGGAGGCGCTGCCAACCGCTGCCATGGGTTTCAGCACTTGGTGAGCTGGTTTATGAAAACATCCCGGAATGCCTTCTTCACTCTGTTCCCACAAATCTTGAAATAGAAAACGCTTTTCCAAGTGACTCTGGCGTCGGCTCTTCTTTCTCTATTGCACGTTGCTGCATACTCACCGCGGCGACCGAGGAAAG
This sequence comes from Perdix hodgsoniae, assembly GCA_035772895.1. Lineage (NCBI taxonomy): Eukaryota > Metazoa > Chordata > Aves > Galliformes > Phasianidae > Perdix > Perdix hodgsoniae. The sequence continues at coordinate 846,004 of JAPSGF010000118.1, read as the reverse complement.
CTGACCCGCCAACTCCCGCCCTAACCAAAGGACAGAACTATAAAAAAGAATCTGGTGAGAAGCAGTTTTCGCAGTAATTTCAGCCTAATTTTGCCAATATTACATTAGAGAAATGAGCTGTAAGGCATGTTTTAATAGCAGAACTATAAATATCCCTGCCTTGGAGGGCGCTTTGCTTTATCTAACAGTATCATACCTGGGGCAACTCTACTGTTTATCAAGCAAAGAGACAAATGTTGTAAAGGTGCATCTTGCAACCTGCAAAGCCCACAGCTTTTCAAGCTCTCCTGCTGCTTGTGAGCTAGGCAGCAACTCATAGAATCACAGAATGGCCTGGGCTGCAAAGGCCCACAGTGCTCATCCAGTCCCAACCCCCTGCTGTGTGCAGGTCGCCAACCAGCAGCCCAGGCTGCCCAGAGCCACATCCAGCCTGGCCTTGAGTGCCTGCAGGGATGGGGCACCCACAGCTTCCTTGGGCAACCCGTTCCAGTGTGTCCAGAAGGGTGAACTCAGCAACAAGTCATTCCAGTAAGAATACGTTTATAGACATTGATGGGCTCCTCCAATCCTCCCACACGCACACAGCCCCGACAACAGGAAGGGTGTTCTGAGCCCCTCTGGGCCTGTCCCTTCCGACCCTATGGGGGCTGCAGATGGGACACCCATGGACCTGCTGGCATTTGTCATTTCAGGCAGTATTTGTAAAATGTTTCAACCTTGCATATAATGCATAACGGTATTAAGTAGAATATCTAAAGTACTTAAACTAATTATGCCTATTTTGTAAGATTAATTATAATTAATAATTTAACATATTTTATCATTTAAGTCAGTATCCGTTCTGATCTTTAACTTTAGAGAGCACACTGTATACGTACCACATAATTAGGGCTTATGTATCACATAATTAGGGCTAAATACTAGGAAATCAGGCTAATTAGACCAAATCAAACTGAATTATTTAAGCTTTTTTTCTTTTCTTTTTTTTTTTTTTTTTTTAGATGTAGAATATTTAGTAATTAAATACTGATTTCATTTTCTTGTACTCACGCATCTCACTTGTCCCTCGGCCGCCTGCTATAATGAAGCATTATAAAAGTGTTTGTCATGGAAGCACAGGGCTGGGGGCTCCAGCAAACAGATGAGGGGGGTGGAGTGCACACAGCAGTGCAGACACCCAGGGTTTTGCCCCTGCCCCATGCCTTTCTTTGTCCTCTCTGCCCACAGCAGCACCCTCACTGGCTGCAGGCCACGCACCCAAGAGCATCATTAGTGGCCACGGCTCCAGTAGGAAGCGCTCTGAACACGGGCTGTTGGCAATATCACGTGTAATAAGGTCTTTCAAATACAGCACGTTGCTGCCAAAAAAGAAAAAAAAAAAAGAAGTGTAGAGCACAAGTGAAGAAGAACAGGACTGTACACAAAACCCTCAGTGCAAGGAAGGACCGGCCCTAAAACGGTCGCAGCAAATTTGTCGTTCATTTCTCATATACATTTACGGCTATAAAAACTTCTCGTTTTCTGTGGAGATTAATTCATTTCATTAGAATTCATCCAAAAAGACAATAAAGCCTGGTTACGGTTTATCATCCCTCTCAGGCAGATGATCTAAACGGAGTACTTCTTTTACTGAGCCACTGGTGAGTGCTGCGTGCAGCCCAAACCCACAGGTGTGGGAGTAACATTGCCTGGTTATACGCTGGCACCAAACTCAAAGGATCAGTTCCCAAATGATCTTGTGGCTGGCCTTCAATCAGAGCAAATCATAGAATGGCCTCGATTGAAAAGGACCAAAATGATCACCCAGTTTCAACCCTCCCAGCGAAGTTCAGCTAAAGGCTGGGGGCAAAAAGAGCATCACTTTCTAATGGTGTATTTCTCAGTTCTAACCAACTCTGGAGCAGGCTTAAATAGAAAACACATTGATGGGTGGGAATCCATATGAGATCAAAGGGACGGGAAATTGAAAACAATCCTACTCCAAGTAGTCGGGGTCCCTCTATCTGAGCAGCATTTGCTTCTGCTGCCTTATCCAGCGCTCAGCGGAGTCAATAAAAGGAATCCCACAGACTTCCAGGGGCTTAGGCAGAGCGTGGAGTTTCCTTGTGTTTTGTTCTGAAAAATCAGTGCTCTTCCTGTTTAAAGTGCTTAGGGGCGAGATTTGCACACTCTGACTTTTTCCAGTGTCGGTGCTGGAATCAAAATAAAACAGCCTTTGGGTGCTTTTTTTAAAAACCCACCTTGGGACACGTGCAGCAGTGTGAGGAAGGAGCAGGCATTGGAGCTGACACAGCCCATGTCATGAAACACAACTGAAGTAAAACATTGCTGAGGATGCTGGGTGGTGGCAAACCCTGGAGAAGGGAGAAAATACAAATTCAGCTCTGAGCACAGCCCCTCGCTGCATCAGCACTCAACATGATTGCTACCACCTCCATCCATTGGCAATCAGCATATGTGCTGCCTGCTCTACCCATCAGCTCTTGGCACTATGACAGAACCACGGAATGGTTGGGTTGGAAGGACATTAAAAACCACAGAATCATAGAACGGTTGTGTTGGAATGGACATTAAAGACCACAGAACCATGTATTTGTTGGGTTGGAAGGGACCCTAAAGCCCCCCCACCCCTACCTCTGCTCTGTGTTGGCTGCCCCCCACCATCTCAGGCTGCCCAGGGCCCATCCATGGACTTGTACACACCCAGGGATGGGGCACCCCCAGCTCCAGGCAGCAGTGCCAGGGCCTCACTCCTCCCTCTAATCATCTAATCTAATCTAATCTAATCTAATCTAATCTAATCTAAACATCTAATCTCATGTAATCATACATGCCACCTCCTCCACCCGCCAACATGGGTTGAGTTCCACGTGGTGCTCACAGCCACAGCTGCCTATGTGCCCACAGACCCCAGCATGGCCCAGCTCCAGGCACATCAAGCTATGGAGTTTCTCAGGATGTGCTCAGCCTTTTTTTTTTATTTTTTCTCTCTCTTTTAGGCTCTTTATTGAAGAGATACAACATCAGTGAACCCTTAACCACCTCCTTTGTGAGTGGCACAGGGTCTGCAAAGCAGAGGGTCCCAAGCAGCATCAGTGATGGCATGGAGCAAGGGCTGCTGCTTATGGCCCAGGTGGAAGAGCTGAAGTCAGGGAGAAAGGTTTGTTCTGACCTTGCCTCTTAGCATTTCTATTTCCCATCCACACAGAGTCCAGATTTAATTTGTCCTTGCAGAAGGGCTCCCGCTCTCTGCATTCTCTGGACTGACGTGAAAGCACAGCTCTGTCTTCGGGTTGTAAAATGCAAAAAATGAATGGAGCTCAGAGTACAAATAAACTATTAAAAAACATTGATTTTGTGGGCTTATGCTTTTTTCTTAGCCCTGTAGCAATATCTGCAGTGTGAAATTCATGAAATTAAGCTATTTTGATTTTTTTTTAATACTGAGCTTTCTAATCACTATTTTATTTGTAATTTATTACACATTTCAAATTGGCCTGGAGATATCCCCTGGCAGGATCAGCTGCACAGAATTAAAACAAAATGTCAATTTTCACTTACTCATAGGAAAGGAAGGAGGGTGCTTTTTTTTTGGTTTTTTTTTTGTTTTTTTTTCCATATTTTTGTGGTCACTTTTTAAACACCCTTTCTGACAGAGATCTATGCACAAGTGTACGGTTCCAGCTCAGAAAAGGGTAATTTAGCAAATCTCAAGCCTAGGAGAAGAAGTGGATCTCCTCAAAACTGCAATGCACGGTGGGTGGCATTTTTGGCCATTAAGTTCATTAGATAAATCCAGAACTGACACGGCAACACCCTCAACACAAACCACGATGCAGAAACATGAACTCAACACCATTTAACCAAGCATTCCCCCAGCAAAGGCAGCCCAAAGACGCACGACGTGCCGCCACAACTTTTCATCCCCAATTAAACAGAGCCCTTCCCAACAGCTCAGGAAATGCAGTGAACGTTTTTGGATGTGCAGCATCTCATCATCCCGCCACGGCAGCGGCGCTCCGGCTTCACGAGCAGCATCGCCACAAAGAATAATTTAACGGCCATTAATAAAGGAATTTTCAGAGGAACTCGAGCTCAAATTATATCAATCTTCCACTGTTCCAAAATAAACGCATCAGGTGGCATTTAAATGCAGGTGGCTAACCATTTTATCAGTGCACATATTTAAGCTATTAGAAATTTAATTAGAAAAATTAAATTAAACACACTTAATGCAGATTCTAATTCTAGCGACACTGTCCTTATCATTATGCCATTTTTATAGCAAATTATAAAGTATGTCTAAATTGTACAGGTTTGTTTCTGACTGATAGCTGAACTCAGATAATTAAGTTGTTAACCATGTACTTCAGTGGTCAACATGGTTATATATCTTTGTCTTATCGCTTCCCCTCCTCCTTGTTTCCACAGATCTCAGGGGAAGCAGATGAATGGCACTTGACACTACCCACCTACACAGCGACTGATTAGACGCAGCCCTGTGCCACAGGTACACTCAATTATGGGCTTTTCTGAGACTCAAGCGTTTCCTGACGCCGAAAGAGCTGAAACTGTTTATTCGACGCATTTTGCAGCCGAGGAAAGCCGTGCTGAATTGGACTTTACGCCTGCAGTGTATTTTACCACCTTGGAGCCTCCAAGCTGTGCAAAGGGATTTATTGCTTTCGGGCAGAAATGAATAAATCCCCTCTACCACGTCAAAAAAACTGCAGCAGGGAAGGGCAGCACATCCCAGGGACAGGGATGGGGATGGGGATGGGGATGGGGACAGCACGGACGTGCCTGCAGGGAGACACGAGTGCAGGCAATCTAGCACATATCAAAATACAGACACTACAAATGCAGGCAATCTACCAGGGGGTTGGACCAATAAATGCCAAAATACAGACACAGATGTATAAGTAACGGAAAATCCGACTGCAATTCCCCTTGCAAAGCAATCGATATTCATATAATTCAAATGCTGCTCAGCAGAAACTGAGCATTGGTTTTCTAAGATTGGAAAGCACTTCTAGCATATTAGAAATGAGAAGAAATTGAGATAGTTCAAATGCTTCAGCTAGATGCTGAAGTATGTGTAGTTTTGGGTGTACAAGCTTTCCCTTGACGCTAACAGAAATTGCGTGGGTCTTATAACTTCTAGATGTCATAGAATCACAGGTCCTGCTATCCTGTTTGCCAAAACCATCACAGAAGATGAATTAAATCACATCTTATCCTAACCTGGTTGGGGCAGCTCCCCTCGTCCCAGCCAGCGGGGCCCAGCTGGATGGTACTTTTCCAATGTTAGATGCAATGCAAACACGTGGCAGATGCACAGAACCTTAAGTAAGCACCTTGCTTTGCCTATGGCCCCTACAGAGACTGTTATGAACGCGAGAGCTGGGCACTGACACCAGACAGACTTTTCTATCAGACAGTTGCAGGAATTTCTTCTTCCATTTCACGAGGCTCTGTGCTGAGCACCACCTGCACCGAGCGTCGGCACAGCGGCTTCGGAAGGGCTGAGGACCTAATGGAGTTCCACTTCATTGCTCCTAAGTGATTACAAACTAAATATCCTCCGTTCAGGAGAGGAATATGTGTTTCTTCCCATTTGCACTTGAAAGAGTAACAAACGGGGTTATATTTGCAGTATGTCGACAATAAAGGCTTTGACACTGCAGCTTGGTTACAAAAGGTGCTCTGTATGTTATTTGGGGTTGGGTCTTTGGTTTTGGGGGGGGGGGGGGGGGGGTTATTTTTAACTCCCTTTGCAGATAATGTGGTAGAGGGGGAAAAAAAATATAAAAGGTTATTAATGAATTCAATAGGGTCTAGTGGCTTTCTTTTAAACTTCTGAACACAGGAAACATTTCAAAAGATGCTCCTGAAAGGAAAAGGAAGCTCTTCTGCCTGGTGGGGGGCAGCAGCCCTTCCCTAGAGACCTCTCCCAGGGAGCAAAAACACACACATACATATAGGCAGGCAAGTAGGATTAAAGAAAATCCTTTCCACAATGCATTTTACTGCTTTTGCTTCTACGTGATCAGACTGATTTCAACCACACTTTCTAAAAAATATGTAATTATTAGCATATAAATTTAACACCTAGCTCTGCTGTAGTGACTACATGTCTTTCACTATTTCCTTTTCTTATTTAACATTGGTAATTATTTGTCTGAAATTATTGTTTTCTGTTTTTTTTTTTAATTTTAATTATTGTATTTTTGTTATTGAATCTTATTTATTGCTCAAAATCTAATTTATTGCCTAAAATACCTTTATCTTTCAGATCCCTGCAGACTTTCACATTTAGTATACTTAAAATAATTACAGAGGAGATTGAAGATAAATGTCCGAATCAATTTTTTGATCCTTTACTCTTGAGTATTTAGGCACACAAGTCTTCTTTTTCTCAGTTTAGGGGGAGCAGTGAGTGTAGGATGTATCATGATCTGCTGTGAGTGGTCTGCAGTTTCCAGGCTCAGCAGCACTCTCAAGCTGGATATCAGGAAACACTTATTTACAGAAAGGGATGTTAAGCACTGCAATGGGCTCCCCAGGGAGGTGGTTGAGTCACCATCCCTGGATGTGTTTAAAAACCATTTGGATGTGGTGTTCAGCAGAGGGCTGTTAGAGTTAGGGTAGGATGGTTGGGTTGTGGTTGGACTTGATGATCTTGAAGGTCTTCTCCAGCCAGAGCAATCCTGTGATTCTACTCTATGATTGCTTTGGTGAAAATGTTGTATCTTGCTTAATTATGAGCTTCTAGGAACACAAACTCTGTTGGCCTACCATAGGGATGTGCTGGGCACGCTCAGACAGCCCTGCTGCTGGTTCGGCACAGGCAAGAACAGGAGGAAGCTCAACTGGGAATTGCAGAGAAAACTTCTGGCAATTGCTCAAACAGGGCCACACTTCCTTGCTGAGAACACTTTAGGTAGCTGCTATTGAACCTGTATTTACAGGTTAGAATCCAAGGCAATCAAGCTTAAGTTAATGAGCCTTGAAGGAAACCATGCACAGAAATGTGACGCTGGAGCTGGGATGCCCTGCTGGTGGTGCCCCATCCAGGGCTCCTGCCTTCAGACCAGGACCACCCGAGCACAGCTGGAGGCCTCTGTCTGCACCCCCATGGCAATGAGAAGCACCAGGTGGGCTCTGAGCCCCTTGAGATGCTCCTGGGCTGGGGCACGAGGCCACACAGGGCTTCCTGCAGGCTGAGATCGTGTTGGAAGAGACCCATAAGGATCATGGAGTCCAACTCCTGGCCCTACATGGGACTACTCACAAATCAGATCAGACATCCTGGAGACCACCAAAACTCTGAGATCCCAGAGACCATGGCAGGAGTAAGGCCAGCTGGCAGGGAGAAAAGGAAGCAGCAGGGGCAGCACTCACATCTACATGTGCTGAGCCTCCAGAGCAATGCTGGTGGCTTCCTTCCTTACTAGTGGCAGCAGTAGTACTATTTGATCACTATACAAGCCTCTAGGAATGTCTGAAAAAATATCATTCAACGTTAGGAATAGAAATGCTAGAAGAAAATCCTAGCAAAAGTTGATTCTTTTTTTCTAGAAGCCAAAGTTTGAGGGGGAGAAAATAACGGCAGTTATTGATACTGTGTGAATTTATTTAGGAAGATAAAAGGAAAGCTTGTGTGTGAGAAGAAAAGGAACAAAAGAGACTGAGAGCAGAACAGAGAAGGGATAGGAGAACTGGAGGGGGAGAATGAAAATAGAGAGGAAGTTTCAAAGGAGATCTGGGAGTCAAATTACTCTTGTGGAAACATGAGAGCTGTGAAAACCAAAACAGTTGTTCTGCAATTCCTAGGATTATTTTCCTCTATTGGACTTAGTGTAAAGTCCATTTCTTACCTTCCTTTAGCAATGTCAGTGCAGATGATGCACTGCTCCAGGTGAGATCCAGCACAACTGAACTCCCCACTCAGCCCCTGCAGGACCTCCTGGACACACAGACATCACGGACACCTGAGGGCCTTCCATGTACAGTTGCTGCAAACACATCTTCCAACACAGCAGTCATTCTGATTTTCCACTTAAAATGCCCTTTGTTTTGATGAACACAACCTAAACTGAAGGGCATGTGTTTCCAGCATCATGTCCCACACTCTCCAGACTTAGAAATGAGGCATTTCATTGTGACAAGTCTGCTGGGTGACCTGGGAGATGGCTAGGGCCATCTTTCGAGCTTGCCTTTTGAAAATGAAGCAATTTGCTGCTACAGAAAGCCCCACATAGAGTCCACATCCACCACTAAAACACCACTATTTGAAAACTTCCCTAAAACAACAGGAGGTTTTCCTCCTTCCATCACCTGCACCACGAGGATTGCCAAAGTATTTCCCTTTACCATCCCTTGCCCAGTTCTGATGAGAGTTTTATAAGCTCTCCTGTTTTCAAACGTTAAGCGTTTCATTTTCATACCAGTGGGAAAAAGTAATTTGGGCGGCAGGGAGGTGAGGTGATGGCACTACCTGGCCACACACCCTCCTCAACAGTCACAGTTTACACTGCACTGACTGCTACTGCATCGCCCTGGTGCTTATCAGCGAGCACTGTCCTGAAGAGAAACCTGCTTAATGATGTAAGAGGCCAGACAGTGGACATACGTCAATATTTGCCTTTCATTCCCCAAGCAGCAGGCCTTTTCTATCCAACTGCACAACAAGTTGCTAAAGTTTCCAGGAGATGAGACGGTGAGCGGAGGATTTTCTGTGAATTTGCTCTTTCCTTTTAGAAAAACAATTGCAGAGCTAAGAAATCTTGAGGAATGCTTTTTCCTGTCCTACGGTTGTTGCAGAATTATTTTTGATAGGCTTTAAGACGCTGTACTGAAAGCAATGCCCGAAACGATGTCCTGGCATATCCTGAAGTCTAAGCGAATAGAAACGAGGAGGACAGGCAGACCTGCCATTCTGATAAAGCTGAGAAGACCACACAATCCTAAACAAGAGGAAGCCGCAGGAACAGAGAGAGAGAAACCCCGAGATGCACACTAACTGTTAATTATGCAACGCGTTTACGATCGCTAATAAACAGAATCACTGCTGCACAGTCTTGTGGTCTCTGCTATATCACTACAGAGGGCAGCAACAGACAACAGAGATCTTTAGCATTCAAGGAAGCGTTAAACATCTCTGGTAAACAGGGAGCTGTGTCCTGTGGCACTCCGGGAGTGCACTCAAGGAGCCTCTCTGCTGCCCTGGGTGCCACTTCACAAGTTCAGCCCATTTTCCTCGGTCCATATATCAAGCCCAGAGAGTAAAAATTAAGCATAAACCATGAGTCATAATGCAGGAGCTGGACCATATGGTGGCAAGCGCGATTTGTTTCACATTTTCTTTCCCTTCTATGCTCAAAACCATTCGCGTTTCGGGCTTTGTGACATCTCCTGCTAGATGCGCGAGCAACTGCCTGATGGCTGCATCCTCAGCAGCCCCCGGGTTGGGAAGGGCCACTGCAGACACTGGGTGTGAAGGCACAGAAGTCTGAATCAGATGAAACTTTCCCAGATGAATATATTCAAAGGATTTGCTCTGTAGTTTTGTTTCAGCAGCAAAATGTGGCTGGAGGATGGGGGGGAGCGGGCACAGCTACTTGCTGTGGTCACATCTTCCTCGGGCTCCTGCAGCAAAGGAGGGCAGCAAAGGTCTTGTGATCAAAAGGGAGGAAAATGACTGACAACACAGAGCCAGTTCAAAGGAACCGATGGAATAATTAGTTCCAAAAAGAGTAAAAAGACTGAAGAATTCATGATGTCATAAAAAGCAGAGCTACTTAAATTGGATTAGAAAATAAAAATGACACGAACATTGTAAATATTCACAGATCACATCATTGACGTGTAATGTGCCGTTAAATGATGTCAAATTAAAGGGGAAATTACATGTGTAAGAACTAGGAAGAATAAAGGGAAGACATTTTAAAGATGCACAGTCCTTCAAGTGAAAATCCCTATCGTATATCAGGGCTGATCACTGCATGGATGAGGAAACTATGAGAGAAGAATAAAATAAAGTATGGGAAAGAAAACACAGGGTAAAAACATCTCAATTTAAACGCTGCAGGGAAAGGCTGTTAACTCCACAGCCAGCACAGCTTCTCCTCGGTGCTTTGCCAGGCTGCTCCTCACCAAGGAGATGCCCTGAGCCACGTGATTCCATTGCTTAAACCCCACTAAAATTGAGCCTAAAGTATTATGTGAATCCCAGAAGTTCCGTGTGTTCACGTGGGAGGTGTGGGGAGAAGGATTTTGCCTTCAAATCAAACGGAATTTTCTAAATTGCACTGCAATTAATACAACATTGCATGAGCGAATGGGGATGGGAAGATGGCACTTCCCAGTCCACCATATTCCCTTAATGGTACATCACAGCCCCCAGCCACAGTGAGATATCATCATGCCTGGAGCAGATAGCGATGTTCATGGAATCGTGGAATCATTAAGGCTGGAAAAGACCTCTGAGATCCACGAGTCCAACCCCAACCCACCCCACCATGCACACTGACCACGTCTTGGTGCTACATCTACCCCTGTGGCAATTAATTTACCTGCACTGCACCTTTTCAAACAGTCTTTAAAAGATCCTCTGAACTTCTTTCCCTTCCCTCCTCGTGCTGTCTGAATCCCATGCTCCACAGATGGCATTTAAAACTCCTGAAAATACCCACACCATAAAGGGTAGAAGATGCTCTGCACACATACACATCACATATATAATTTTTCTTCCCTCGTGGTCCTTCCCCATCTCTGCAAGGCGCTGGAAACGCACAGCACACAAGCAGGCACTCGAGATTATCGGTGCTATCTGGTTGCTCTGCCTGCTGATAAGGCATCCTGATGTGCACACCGTGATAACGAGCCCACCCCAATCCCCACAGCACTGCCCAGTGCCCCATCACTCCTGCCCTGAGCTGTCCTCACAGCAAACCATTGCTGAGTGTATTTCAGCCCATCCCAACCCACGCAGGCGCTGCTTTGCCCCAATCCTGGCACGCAGGCACACTCATATCCACACTGCTGGGGCTGCTCAGCGGGCAGCAGGATCGCTTACTCTGTAATTACCCACATTTGCACCGAGCTAAGACATAAAGGTTAACACCTGTACTGCTATAAAAATGTCACGCGGTCTTTAATGATCAAGACGTCAGTTTGGTCTTATAGCCAAAAGATGTATATTTACGCTGTGGTGACTCATGCAAACATATATATTCATGGGGAATATAAAGAATATAGGACAGAATATTCTTCCATTTCACTGTGAGGGAAGCAGTGCTGCGTTTGCTCTTCAAAGAGTCCAGGGATGTCTGTGAGCACACCAGGGCATTGCAGCCCTCCTGCCCAGCCCACGCTGCTGTTTGCACAGCCGGGTGTGCACACATACCTGCTACATGTGTGCCCCGAATATCTATCATGCATATGTTAACTATGCTCAGAGGTATGTGAATAAATACAGCGGGATGGTTTGGTCCTGAAACTCAGCAGCGCGGCCCCGAATCGAAGAGAACAGCTGCAGACAAAACCACAGTTTGCTGTAGAGTGCTGTTCACTGTGCTGCTGCTTGGTGAAGGAAAATGTCCCATTTCATGGCCCCTTTTCTGTCCTCTTCCTTTTGTGTGAGGGACCAGAAGCAAGCCACCAGCCTGCCCCTGCCCTTCCCACTCCCCGGAGGATGTGGGGGTTGTGCCTTTTTAAAAAGCACATTTTAAAACATAACATGATATCTTTAATCGCATCTGAGTGGATATTTGCGCTGTTAGCATCAGCTGTCACCTAGATGTGCGGACCTGCAGAGCAAGGAAAGCTAGCAGAAAAGCAGAATCTGCTCTGCAACACCTGGTGGGTGTCTCTGTTTCATCTGGAGGGTCGCCGCTAGGACATGCATTCAAACAACCAAAGGGAAAAAGACAAAAGGGGCACTTTTACATTTTACTATTGCAACTGTAGAGAAGAAAAATATCGTTCTGGACAGCAGTGTGCTCTCTCGAATGTCTTCACCCACCAGCTCCTATTTCAGCCCAGAGATGCCATCACCCAAGCCCTGCAGTTGCTCCATTACGCACTGCTCTGGGTCCATACCTGTCGATCCCATTCTGTGTGGGGAGGTGCAGTTTGTCCATGGAGCTGCCTGGGGATGCTCCTGCTCCACACTGCCGTGGGGTTGTGAGACCCAGGCGATGCTCCGCAGCTCCCAACCAAAGTGCAGCTGTCTGAGCCCAGGAGCAATGGAAAGGACTCCTAGGTCTTTAATTGCGCAATGGCATTTCCATCCTGCTGACTGCATGCACATTGTCTCTCAAACAATTAAAAAAATTAGACATGAGAGAAGAGTCATTCTTTAGCTCAAGATTTCTCTTCTCCTCCTTTCTCCTTTTTCTTTTCTTTTTTTTTTTTTTTTTTTCCTTTGGCTGACTTTTATAATGTCATAAGTATATGCATGAAATGAGATTACCCAAACAAAGGCATTTACTGGGGAGGACTTTGCACACATGCCCTGAAATGTCTGAGAAAGAAACTTCAATACAGAAGTAGATCTGCGAGGAGTGAGGATGCAATATATCACAAGGCCTCGGCAAAAATAGAGCACAGCCAAATAACTTGGAAATATTATACTCCTAATGGCATTGCAGAGTCAATCAATTTAAATGTAATAAAGAAGAAGACAGACAATGAATAGAAAGTTCAAGGACTTTTCACCTCGGGCTTTGCTATGGCTGGAAGTCAACCACCCAAAGGCTGCAGCAGTCTATGCACCCTCCAAGTCAGTTCCAGAGTTAAGAATCAAACGTGGGAACAAAGGGCCCTTCGATTTTGGGGAATATTGCTCCAAAATATGGGCACACGCCTAGGAAAAGCAACACGATTTAGAACACTTTTAATGTAAGGATACATTTTCACTACATAATCTTAGCGGGAGATACTGCAACTTATCTCTTCGTGCTTTGGCTTATCACCCTTATCGTCACGTAAGATAGAACACACAGACGGGACTGGGCAAATAACTGCACTGATTTTCCTCTATGCTTCTGCTAGTATTTAAAGGCTAATACGCTGTGGCCACTGTGCATGTAATTTCTAGACTTGTCTTTTTACAACATTTATTTCCCCAACTTTTGCATATTCCATCACCGTACAGCAACAATACAGAATATAAGCTGACGTTTACCACCAGACTTGATTTTGAACATGTAATAGTGGAAACCATTAAATGTTTTAAACGTAGGTGTTGATTTGCATACGCACACCATTTATACTGAAGCCTTCACCGGGACATCACAGAGCATAGGCTTTCTATGGAAATGATGTTGTTTGCTGCCTTCGCTACGAATGTAGAGCGAACCGCAGATTGCAATTGGGATTCAGTGCAAGATGAAGCTTGGAAGCGTGAGGTGGAAAAACTGCATCTCATTTCTCCTTGCCAGGTGGTAAGGAGCTGGCTTAGGATTCCGTAAAGTCTCAGACTTTGTCCCCATTTCAGCCTTTGGAAGAGAAAACTGAACTTTGGTCTTGCTCCAAGAGCTCACGGGAATCAAAAGGCAGGTTTTGGGGATGCACGAGACTGCGCATAGGAGCACGGGAAAGGCCAAAGAGCTGAATGTGAACGGGGTGTGTGATGACACAAGGGAGAAAACTCAAAGAGCAATATTTGGGCAAAAGAAAAGGCTAACAGCAGTTAGTGATTTGCTTTCCTTGTTTTTACAGCAGAGGTACAAAAATGAAATACACAAATGTGGATTTGGAAAGCTTCACAGTGGGGTGATGGCCTTTTCCATCAAGATCTAAACCTCATTATCTCTGCAGTTGGATCATCCAAAGTCCAGGAGCTGGGAAGAAAGCAGCCAGCAGTTTCATTGGGAAGAGCAGTGACATTCAAGTCTCTCACAGTGACCTCTTCCAGACGCCTAAACTCCAAAATGTTCACCCTGGTGAGACCATGGCTATGGAGGTACGCACACCAAGTGAGACGCAGCTAAAAGTGGCACCAAATAAACCTTTGGAACTTCTGCATCCCAAGCAATTTCTGGTTTTGAAAATCATGCCATTATCACAAAAACTGCCAACATCCTTGCAAGTGTGCAATGACATCATTAATATTCTCCACAAGGAAAGTACACTAATGTCATACACTGAAGCATTAACATCACCGTGCAGAATGATTCAGCACACAGTTTAAAATATGCAGAGTATTTTTCTTTATCAAAGCACAACATAGGAATCATTTACTGGCATCGTACCCATGATTTGCTCTGGGCTGTGGGTGTCCAACCTTTTGGCTTTCTGTACTGCACAGAGTGAAGGTGAATTGTCTTCAGCCACATATGAGATATACAACAGAGCTGATGTATAGAAGTAACAAAACATATATATATATATATAATGTAGATGTATAGAAGTAACAAAACATATATATATATATATAATGTATATAATGTATATATATATATATGTATAATTAAAACATAAAAAAGGAGGGCAGCCAAAACTTAGAACTAGTGGGCTGGACACAAACGAAGCCACCCTACCCCCTGAACTTAAGGGAACAGAGATGCTTCTGCTGAATATGAGACCTTGCATCCAAAACCTCTCTCTTTTCCTAGCACATGGCTTATTCCCGACCTGTCATAATATACTCACACTATACTCCTACTGTACTCACACCATGCCTTGCTCACAGCATCCTGGGGTTGATTGTTTTACAAGAGCGATCAACATGGAGCGGATGTCACCGTGCTGGTCATCAGAGCAGTGCTCTTTGCAATAGAAGAGAATCAGACCAGATGCACCTTGCTTGCTTCTGCAGCGCCAACTCAATAGTGCTGCTTAATATGTAGGCAGATAACAACACACTGGTAACCCAAATATTAAATTGAAGCCAGATATTATCTTCAAATTAAACCGTTAGCTGGTAGGTCAGTGGCTAAGTGGCCCACGTTCCTTTCAATGCTAGATTCTTTATGCTAGATTTAACCAGTGATGCCCAGTAACGAAAAGCTGCTCCCATTGCTGCGGGGAGGGGCCGACATCTGCTGCCTTCTGAAGTTTGTCTGAGCCCGAGAGAGCCCGGCTACAAACAAAGGCTGCAACAGGAGCCGGGTGTTGACTCTCTGCATCACGTGTCGCATATTAAATGATTCATCAAATGCTGTGTCACAACCTGTACAAAGACTCAAAAAAATGGATCTCTTCTTCATTTCATCTGACTTTAGCAGCAAGGGCCATCTGCATAAACCCAGTCTTCCTCGAACAACCTTTCTTTTCTTCAACTGCACCCCTTGTAACGCAAACATTCCGCCCGAACAGTTATTAGAGCAAGCAGCAGCCCCTGAATTTGGGTGAATGGGGCTCCAGCACCATCGGGCAGCTCGGGGCAGGCTGGTGGTGTTCTGCCGTCAGCTCTCCCTGCGCGTTACGGGTAAAATTTATACAGAACATTTTGGAAAACTAAATAGATGAGTAAATAATTTCACTGGCAATGTGTTATTGTAACCTGCCTTGTATGCTCCTTGTAAAGTACCGTAAATTATGATTTTAAATTATGATGTTAGATTAGGTTTTCTGCAGCTTAATATATTGTAATATAATATAATTGCTAAATGCAAATGAGATACTATACAGCTTTCCCATAGAGTTGTTCATGAAAGCCAAGCGTTTTACATATTACAGTGAAGTGCATGTTATTAAGAAACAAATTATAATGGAGCTTAATTTAGTTGGGAGATGAGATACCTTGCCGTGCTGGCAATGCAGGGAGGTATCTCCCCCCTTTGCTGCTACCCCACCGGTGTGCAGCTCGAGGAGCACAGCACTAAAGGACCCAGCAGCTGCACAGCACCTTCCTGGCCTCGCATGGAGCCGGTTGCTTTACAGTCAAGCAATGCTATCAAGTCATCAACGTGGCTTCAAACGCACTCTGTGATCATGACTGACAAATGCTCTTTTCAAAATAACAAACACGGAGCCGGTTAGCACTCAGACGACGCGCACACGGAGCAAAGTTTGGGCAGAAGGCGCATCTCACCGCTCCGAAGGCAGAGCGCAGCAATCGGCAGAGGCTCAGGAGTAATGGCTGTGCAACACCCACGGCCCCACAGCCTCCCACGAGGCACCCGAGAGGCACTGTGCACTACAGCAGCTGCACACGTGCCCCGGGAGCACACCCCTAAGACAAACACGGCTTGCAGATCACAGCTCGGAGCGCACATCTCCCGGCACGAGGTGTTTGCAGCACCCAGCACTTGGCGCGGTGCTCCGGCCTGAAGCACAACGGTGGGTTTGTTGCAGAGCAGGAGAGCCCCGCTCGAAAGCAATTCATTATTAATGCCAGAATATTCTTGCTAAACAGTTCTGATTATTTCACAAGAAAGAGGTCAAGGTATTGGAGAAAGGGATTTAATCAAATAAACTCTCAATCTCGCCCCAAATAGCATTTTCGTCTGGCTGCATGTAAATTCATCAGACGTGCAGCCTCACAAAGCACAGGAAGGTTAATCCGCTGTGACTGTTAAAACTTCTCTGATATGCCCACGGAATAAAGATTGAAAGCAGGACGAGCCGCGCGAGCCACCCCAAATTATTTCCTTTCTCCTCTCTTCCTCCAAGTTTGGCCGTGCCCCACAACATCCCCACTGTTCGGGCACAGCCTGCAATCCCTGCCCGGGCTGCACTTTGGGAACTCCACAAAGCGCTCTTTGTCTGCCCCTCGCAGCGCTCGCCGCTCGGCTGTGGACTGACTGCTTCACAGCCCCCTTCCATCTGTGAGCAGCACAGACAGCGCCGCTGGATTCCTTGTAGCGCTCCTCGGTTAAATCAGGTGCCGAGGAACTCAGCACAGCCGTATCCCAGGGTAAATTCAGTGACGAATGCCGATAATTCCTCCGGGTCACCCAGCACTGATCAGACAAACCCCGACTTCTAGCAGAGTAAACCAAGGTCTGTTTTTAACAGCAACCTTTGTGAACTTCCAATTAAGCGCGGCTTTATGGTACGGCCGTAAGCAGCACAGTCGGTCATAAACGAAGTGCTGCAAAAGCGTTTTGTTTGTTTGGGGGTTGTGTTGTTTTGAGTATACGCACATTCCCAAATTCCTACTGAAACAGAGCGAGGGACAAAAAGGCAGGCAGAAACACAGCAGGCAGGCGGGGTGAGCTTTACCAATATTTTTGCTTCCCTTATCCCAAATCTCGCCGCGGAAGCCCTGTTTAGTACAAAGTGCTGTAAATATCTGCATGAAGTCAGATCAGATTTACGAGACAGGAGCTGTGCTTGACGCGAGCTGCGGCGTTATGCAAACAAGCCCTTCCAGCACAACACCAGCACGCCGGGCCCAGCACAGCCCTGCGACCAAGCCCTACGTCAGCTAAGGAGCAGCTTTTTGTGCACGGCCACCCGAATTGGTGATGCCCCACGGGCAGCTCGCACCTGAACAGCCCTGCCGGGCAGGCAGCCCCTCTGCTGCATCCCATCCTGCAGGGATGTGCCCCCCGCACGCAGCCGGGGAGGGCTCCTCACGGTACGCAATTGCTGTCCCTCATTTAGAAGTCACGCAGCTGCTATAAACTCTGTTTCCTCCAGATAAAAAGTGTTTTGCCGCCGGTCTTCTCTGCCCCCTCTGCTCCCAGCACCTTTCCCGCAGCTCAGACACCATTTTACACGAGGACGCTTTCTAAAAAGCAAAATGTAACTGTCTAATTAAGAGCGGGATGATTGGCTAGTTCACGGACTCTGTGACAGTTATGACAAATACACATATTGGCACAGCCCTAACCTCGCTTCACAGTTTGCAACACAAAGATGGTATTTTCAGAAATGTGCCGAACACCCTGCTACAAAGCTTCACCTTGTCTAGTGCTATTCCATTTAATTTTTTATTAACTGCCTGAACATATGCCATTCTAGGAGAGGGTAATAGTTACAAAATGTCAGCAGAAACATTTAAACTGCTAAAATGTAAATGATTTTATAAATTTGTAATGAAAGGTAATTGTCATGTGGGAAAAGTAACAGAAAAACAGATATGTGTAAATGTAAAACTGGTAAAAAAAAACAAAAACCTCTTACTGGTCGAAGGCAGCAAAATTTAAGTATGTTTTAATGATCACTGGAAGTAGTATTTAAATATAATTAGGTTCACACGCAGAAAACGCGAATTCTATAATATTTTACTTTCCAACATTAGTAAAGTTCACAATAATGAAAAGACCTCATAGAACTTTAATGTGCCTAAATTCATTAAGCAGTAGGACATTAAGATCCCTCATTTAAAAAAAAAAAAAAAAAAAACACAAAAAAAAACCAAGCAAGCCTACCAAAACAAATAAATCACGTTAGATAACACAAATCCCGAGCATCCGTCAGCGTCGGGCAGCTCGGCTTTAAAAGAACAATATTAGAACGCGCTTAGTTAGTTTCTTTACTTTCCACTAAGATGAAAAACAATTTGGTGATTAATCCCTTCAGCAACGAAGCGCTGGGTCAGTGCTCCCCGAGATGTCAAGAAGGAGAAGAGCCGGGCGCAGAAGGGCGCTTTTCCTCCGCCACCACACAGAGCAACCACCTCCCAGCCAGGTTTGCGGGCAACCATCTTTAAATGCTTGAGCTGCTCTGCGTGGCCATGACAAGATTTGCAATTCCCCACGTTTATTTACACACCATCACCCCAACTAGACATCACATCGAAGTGGCATGGTCGCGGCTGACCCCAGGGTAGTCCCTGTCTCTGCCGATCCAATTTTATCGTGCTCTGCAATTGAACTGCAGTCACACTGCGCGGGATGTATGCACACTACTCCGCGCCGCAATAAAATTAGCAGAAGCTTGTCAGGGCGCATTTTCGAGTTTTACGCTGACAGACACTGGACAAATATGTCTGCTTTTCAGAAATCCACAGAGGTTTGTACTCTCCTGAAATGTATAGCAGGCGGTCGGATTTGCAAGTCTGTGCTTTCCTGGATGGGAAAGCGGCAGGCTGAGCGCCGGGGCAGAGTGGCACTCGCTCCGCACTCCTCGCTTTTTCCTCCTCCCCACCACGCAAAGCCCTCAGCTCGCGGTCATTTGTATTTTTATTGTGTTCCCTGGCGCTGCTCCTGCTTGGGATTGGACGCACAGAACGAGCTCTTCAACCAGAAATTAATAGAACATAAATCCAT
The DNA here is from genome assembly GCA_035772895.1 of Perdix hodgsoniae. Classification (NCBI taxonomy): domain Eukaryota; kingdom Metazoa; phylum Chordata; class Aves; order Galliformes; family Phasianidae; genus Perdix; species Perdix hodgsoniae. Next base: position 826,832 of record JAPSGF010000118.1, on the reverse strand, counting down.
CATATTTTGAAACCAAAAGTTCGGGGGGAGGCACGGCTATCAGCGCTGCGCGGTGCGTATACAAATTGCCTTCCGGAGAGATATTACCTCCAGTCCACGTCGGCTCCCACCTCCAACTGCTGCTTCGGGAGGAGAAGCTGCTTTAATTTTTTCTGCAAATGAACTAAAAAATGATCATTTGTTTCAAAAGCTGAACGCGAGGAAGGCTAACACAGTAAATAGGAGAAATTCACCGTCGGTAATGGGACCGTTTTTAAGTAAAACCACCTAATATGTTTTGTAATCTACACCAATGTAATTTTATTAGATATTCAGCGCGGTTCTTACATCAAACAGCCTCAGAAGCCCCAGGATCATTTTATATTCACTGGAAGACAGAAAGAAATCCAAAACCTAGTTAAATAAATTGTTCATTTATTCCTTTCCTTTTATGCACCAAGATCTACATGTGGTCATTAATTATAAAGAGACTATTATAGCACCATATTTTCATTCAATACGATGTCCTGGTATATATCAAAGAAGTCCCATAATTAAAACAGAAGGGCCACAATGACAATTAAAATTACAATCTATATGGGGAAAGAAAGTACAGTTCTGCAATTTTTCACCCTGTCACTGTCAGCACGGTGGGATATTCCAGTCACGTCTCTTGTAAAGCAGCCTAAATTCTTCCTCACCAATGCAACCTCAAAAGCATTATCAGCACCTAAGCAAAAGCCTATGCAAGTATAATTTAATACCAAGCCACAGTTTGCAAGTAATAGCGTATAAAGTGATATTTAAGTGGTGTTTTAAGCACACTTCTGATGGCTACAGCCGCTTTTTACTGGTAAATGCGTTTTCCTTTGAGTAGTGATTATGAGTCCTGGGTGAAGAGGTCCTGTGTGCAGGTCTGCCTGTAAGCCTTACTTCCAGCTGCCAATCTTTACTTCACAGTGAAGAAAAAGCCACATAGCACCTTGTTCTTACTCTTGTATGCTGTCATCCCCTGAGCCTGATAACTGCAAAATCATTTCCACATAACACTTTTCTGCTTCTGCCTCTTAAACCCCGAGACCTACACATTGTGCATGCACTTGCACCCCTGGCAACCGGCCCCCCAGAAGCGGCCCCTCGCTGCCCCTCGCCCCTGCCCACCGCCTGGTTTTCACACCGAGGGTGGTGGTAAATATCTGCATTAATGGACGACGGAGCCTTTTTTTTTTTTTTTTGCAGCAATATGTATTTGCTACAATTTATTGTCTATAAAAGTCACGAGCGGTGAATTATTACTGTTAAAACTGTGTTTTTCTTTATAATAACTTTAAACTGAGCACTCATATATGAAGCATGCAATGGAGATTGAGAAGGTTTTGTATAATAAAACTGTGACATGGTCATTTTTTCCAGTTTTGCATTACACAGACACACTCATGCATGGTGCTTTTTAAATTCTTATTATATGTGAGGTCAGGGGGTCGAATGTCAGAAAGTACTGTTAATTTCACGGGGTTAGGGGAAAGTAAATTCAGAGGGAATACAGATCACTTAGCACAGAAAAGCAGCTCCTCTGAAGTTTGGTTTTACATTTGTTAACCATATCCTTCAGCTGACGAACCATTGAGACCGCCGTGACATTCCGCTCCCTGCTATAATGGCTCGACACGCTGCCGGCAGCGCGGCACGGAGCGGCACTGCGCCCATGCGGGCACCACCGCCTCCTCCGCGCCGCGCCGCCGGAACCGAGCGCCGCGCTGCCATTTGGGCTGCGAGGGCTGCATTGCACGCACAGCTCTCGAGATGTCTTAAAGTTCAATCTGACAAGGAATGGAAAATATATTCCCGTCCTCACTGCCCGGGAAGGTAGCATCGCGCAGCGCGTGCTATCGCTACCCACAGCCCTTTCGCAGCGCTTCATAACGCAGCATTGGAGTTCACAGTGTTTTGCTGGAGGCGGTGCTGCTGGGGTTCGGGCTTTTTGGGGTGCTGGTCATTGTCGGGGGTTTGGTTTTTTTTTTTTTTTTGGTTCTCCATGGTGAAATAGAACTATGGAAAACGTGAGAAAATACAGAGTATGCCTCTGGGTTTCAGATAGCAGAGGAGAGGTGGGAAAATGCGCAGTGACACAGCTGCTATTTCACCAGGACTACTCCCAAATCTGCTTTGTTACAAACAAGTCCTCCTCTTGATACACGCCTCCTTACTCAAATGCCATTCAAATGCTTTAACAACGTAAGGGCACGTTTCATCCAACACGTTAAAGACCTTTTTGCCATTGTCTCTACTCAAGTTCAACTTAAAAAGAGCACCACGGTAAGATCAACGCTACGCACCCATCTGCAAAAGGTACAAAAAATCAGCAAACCAAACCAAAGCAATGTGCCCAGATGACAGCCAAGAGCTGTTCCAAGAGGCAGACTTCTGTTGCTCAGCTGCCTACCAGCAGGCCTGGAGCTGGGAGCAGCCTTGGGTGGGTGCTCTGGGCTTTATGCAAGGGTTTCTTTTGGAGGCTTCCTCTGAGTCAAAACTCCAAGCAGGCTCAGCTGCCCCCTCGTAATTACATTCTAATGACTCAGGCTGGGTGTTTGTGTTTTGGCAGCATATTTAATAGTGTTAGCATTTAAATGGTCACAAGCGGACGCGGAGGGCAGCGCTCGCTGCACGGCGGGGCGAAGTTCAGCTGCGATGCGGCTGTTTGTCGGTGCCCGGGCAGCAGGGCAGAGCCCAGCACAGCCCTGGGCACTGCTTTCCCCAGACTTTGCTCAGAAACGCAAGAACATCTGTAGCAATACTTTGAATCTATGGGCTGTGCGGCTTTCCAGATGCCCAATTCGGAAGCAGAGCGCACTGCACGCCTGGCTTTCACATTTGCTGCTACCAAGAGATGCTGATGACACTCGACTGCGTTCACTGCTTCCTCCAATGAAATACTCCCTGAAACTATTCAGGCAAACAGTGAAGTGGCAAATGTGACATATTTATATTTTATTAAAGATGCATTGTTAACTTTGCAGTGGTATATTTCACTAGCTGCCTTTTATAATTAAAAACTTTTTTCTCAAATCCCCTTTCCTGTAAGTAGCCTGTTGCCTGAAGATTTAATCCTTCATTACCAGTTAAAACAAAATCACCAATTAGGCACATGAACACGTCCGTATTAATCTCATTAAGGTGATGGCACCAAATAAATTGGAACTATTTTTGTGCTTTTACTGTGTTCCTATGGCTTTATCAGGCCCTGTGGTCATATACAAAGACCTTGCAGCTTAGTCATTTAGAGTCATTCGGTTGTGGACTAAATGTGGCATTACCATCTATGGCTGAAAATTGCTTTCAGCTTTTAAACTGCACTGACTAGTCTGTAGTTAATCTTAGATCATTCACTCGCAAAATTAAATGAGCCAGAACGATGGTCTTTTTTTTTCTCTTTTTTTTTTTCCTTTTTGTAAAATAATACATCACAAAACACTTATTTGCCCTGCCCAAAAGAGAGATCAAATTCATTTAAAATCCCATAAACCAGAGTTGTGAATTTTTAATTTTATTTAGTAGCACAGAAATAGAGGGTAAGCTATCTTTCCACAGCACATCATTGCTATAAATTTACATATAGAAGATAGTTTGATGCCTAACCAACCTTTAATCTACCCTTGATGTATACTCCCACTTCAGTATGGATCATGTGATACACCTTATTAACGAAAATGTAAGAAGGACTGTTTGGGATCTCTGATGTAATTAGCCATAAACCACATTTTTTTAAATTAAAAGGGAAAAAAAAAAAGGAAATAAGTACTTCCTTTGTCACCATAATTGTGCCACATGTGCAGCCTTTCCCCACCCGGCCTCTCCCTTCGGTTACACCAGGATTTCCATCAGTCCTCCAACAGTGAAAAAGCAAAAGCGGTGCAATGTCTGCTGAGCTCTGAGCTGCCCAAAGAGTGCAAAAACCAAAACATTTGCTGCTGCTGAACTCAACGGAAATCTTCCATTTCTGCTCCCCAGAACCAACAGCCAGACCACCTTTGCCGAGACACCCATCAGAGCTGCCTTCCCATTCCTCAGCTCAACGCAGAGCAGCTCATCCCCCTCTCTCTAAGGACACCACGGGATGCTCCCGGTTCTGCAGGATATGTGATAACAGGAGTGCTGCCCAGCCAACCCGCAGCACCGCTGGCAGGCTGACAGCTGTTATCTCCCCACCTCACATTCCTCAGTTCGGCACGGCAGCCCGGTTCACTTCACACAGAGGCACAACCCATGGTACCGACAGAAGCAAGGACCCGCACACAGGAGCTGCAGGATGCACCAGGCCTCGCGCAGCCCCATGTCCGTGTGTGCGGCGATGTCCATCCGTCCTGCTGCCCCAGAGCTGCCTGCAGCCCTGGGCTGCGCTGCCCAAAAACAACCGGCAAGTCGCACCTCTCAGAAATCCTTATGCATTTTTTTTTGATTTTTGGAGGAAACCAGAGTTTACTCCAACCGCGCTGCTCCGTAAGGAAGGGTGTCTGGAAACGAGACACAAAACCCGACATTCTAACACAAAACTGCCACTTCATTCCAAACAAAATATAGATATTTCTCTGAGATTTTTTTACTTTTCAGAAGAAAAGCCGCATGTTTTGTTTATTCTCTAAAAATCTTTTTTTGTGTGTTTTTTTTTTTTTAATAGCCTGAACCAAATAATTTCTCATTTCTACAGGCTTCACTTCACTTTTCTCACAGTGAATAAATTGCAACTTATTTCCATGAAATCCGCAGATGACACAGATCCTTATTTTGCATAAAGGCATAGAGAAGTGTCTAATACCCTCCATATTCCCCCGCTAAGTGGACATTTGCATGGGGCGAGGAAGGGAGGAGGCGGCCGGCCCTCCCGCGGTGACAGCTGTAGGGTGGGATGACATCTGACAGCTGTGACAGCGCTGACGGCGGCTGGATGGCTCCCGCACCCGATCCAATTACAGCGCACATCCCCTGACACAGCCAGCCGCCCGGCGAGCGGAGGACACTATTGATCTCTTGTCAGGGCCGCCCGCCACGCCGCGCTCAGCTCGGGCCCGGAGCCCTCGGAAACGAGGGGGGTGCAGGGTTATGGGGCGCGGGGCAGCGCTGGACGTGTGGGTCCGTGCTAACGGCGAGGCCGGGAGAGGCCGCGGCGATGTGACAGCCCCATCATGCCCGCGCCGCTAACGGCAAGGAGACAGCTCTGTGTGGTTAGCCGGGCGAGCGGACGCGATGAAAAGGCCACTGCAATTAGCGCGGGCGGGTCGGCCGTGCCAGTGACAGCAGGCCGGGCGCAGGAATGGCAGCTGCCAATAATGCTAACTTCCGAACAGAGACAATTAGGCCCAGGCTCCATGCGGCCCCGCTGCACCAGCACGGCTTGCAGAGGCCTTCATTAGGAGGAAGTTTTTCAGCCAGAGGGTGGTGAGGCACTGTTCACAGGCTGCCCAAGGAGGCTGTGGGTGCCCCATCCCTGCAGCATCCAAGGCCAGGCTGGATGTGGCTCTGGGCAGCCTGGGCTGCTGGTTGGCGACCTGCACACAGCAGGGGGTTGGGACTGGATGAGCACTGAGGGCCTTTGCAACCCAGGCCATTCTGTGATTCTATGATCCTCACTGCCATCCTCCTCCTGGCCCCAGGCAGCACTCAGCTCGAGGATGAAAAGTGGTTGGAAACCCATCAGCAAAACCCCCAGGCCAAAGGGCATGGAATATCTTTCTTTCAGGCATAATTTTATTGTACCAAAAACTAACAAGGATTTGTTTTCATCATTTCCTTTAAATGTTTCTATGTGGTTTCTAACAGTTGCAAGTCAGAATTATTTTTAAGAGCCTTGTTACACCACCATGCTGGGGGCCAAGGCCTGGGAGCCTGACCCAGCATGCATTATCACAGAATGCTCTGAAGAGAAGGGAACATTAAAGGGCATCTGGTCCCACTCCCCTGCAGCATGCAGGGACACCCACAGCTCCATCAGGTGCTCACAGCCCAGTCCAGCCCGACTCTGAATGCCTCCAGGGATGAGGCACCCACCACCTCTCTCAGCAGCCTGCACCAGGGCCTCACAGCCCCTACTGCAACCATTTCCCTATATCTGATTTTATCTCCCCTAATATACACCGGACTAAGCTGAGAATGACTTTATCCAGCACCTCAAGAAGCAGGCTGCGAATAATATCAAAGAGAAACCAGCAATGTTTTGACAAAAATATAGACAACAGCAGAGAAGTCCCCTGGGAATGACCAGTAGGAACGTAAACCTAAGCTGCAATGGAAGTGGGACATACAGCTGCATCATCACGAGAAAATAGGGACATCATTCTTAAGAACTATAAAATACCCATAGTTGGAAGGGACCCATAAGAATCATTGAAAGTCCAACTCCTGCAAGTATCAGAAAAAAAAAAGTTTTTTTTCTCTTCAAGTATATAAATAAGCTGTCATACCTACACTTATTCCCATTATGTCCAGGAATTTCATCTTAAAACACACTGAAAGAGGCCACGCTCGGTCCCATATGGTAATTCAAATATCGTTATTACTCAGACCAACTTTTTTTGATAAGGCTTTTCAGCAACAACCACACATTGCCAGCTAGATGTCATTATAAACAAAGTTATTGATCACCTCACCAGAGCTGGATTTGAACCTGCAGACGAACTGTGAGCTGCTTCCACGCTATAATGTTATTGATCAGAACAATCCAGCTGCCACGGCTTTCTGGAAAGAAAAAAAAAATTAAAACAAGAAAAAGAGGAAGCCTGAAAACATCTTCCCTTTGCACACACGTGAAATGAAATAACAACTTCAGCCTGAGCTGCTCTTTTTCCTTATTTCTTTTAATTCTTTTTTTCCCCAAAGCCATACATTCCCTCATTTCACAACATAACCACCAGGCCTGCCAGCTCTGGGAACAGACTGTAATAATTTCCCACCACTCTTTGTCCAAATTCCCAAATCTTTCAGTAATAAGAAATCCTCCATTATCCTTCATTAAGTTTAGAGCTCTCCAGAAAGAGGGCTGTGAGGTTTGCACTCCCTGCTCCCTACCCCAAACCTACGCCCAACTGGGCCAGTCACAGCATATGCCCCACCAAACCTTCAGTCCATGCCCCCAGCCTGGATGTTGCACAGACCTTTACAAGTGAGAGGCTCATTCAAATGGCTCTGCCTAGAGATGCTCACTTCTTCCCACTGCTGTTATGCATTACATCTCCCGGTGGGTTTCAGTTACTTTCAGAGATGCATGCTATTCAGTGCTAAAATTGTCCTTTCTTACAATCTTAACCCATCACCATCTCACCATGTCAAGTGAAACTGGAAGGAAAATGCCTGAGAGGGTGAAACCCAGGGCTGATCCAGAGGAGAGAACCAAAGCAGCTCAGCACCAGGTCAGCCCAACTCACCAGCAGCTGACTTAAGAGCACGAGCCACAAACCTTCAGAAGAATTCATTAAACATAGAGTTTTTTCTGAAAACTGCATTTCCCACCCTGAGATCACTTACTCCTGAGAGGAATGCTTACCCGCCAGATAAACACTGATCTTTGCAATGCAAAGGCAAATGTGAAGGAAATGAGAAATTCTGTAAGGTGTTAATCACAAAGCATGGCAAAACGTGCATGCAAGAATTTAAAAAGCAAATTGCTTCAAATCTGCTTGAAAATGCTATTCACGCCTTCCAAGCAATGCAGTCAGTGGTTTTTATCTGATTGTTTGTTTATTTTCTTTTCTGCTGACACGGTTTCACCCTGAAACAAAAATATTTCAAGGTGGAAACCTGCAGCAGCACCCCTCAGGAAGAGTGGGATCTGAAACTTACTTGCTTCAAGAAAGGGCTGTTGGTTGTTGTTTCCAGTAGATGTGGTGGTGGAATCCCACATATAGTGTGTCCAGGCCTTGGGCCCCCAGCACAGGAAGGATGTGGAGCTCTTGGAGCAGGACCAGAGGAGGGCCACTAAGATGGTCAGAGGGCTGGAGCACCTCTCCTGTGAGGAAAGGTTGAGGGAACTGGGATTGTTTAGCCTGCAAAAGAGAAGGCTGCAGGGAGACCTCATTGTGGCCTTCCTGTACTTGAAGGGAGCAAAACCAAAGATGCTCCAATGTTTATGGAAACTGCAAGCACTACGGTGGTGAAAGTCAGTTTCTCTGTAAATCAGTGAAAGCATCACGTTCAACTTGGGATTTTAACTTAGTTGCCATCATTGATTTTAAGTGGTCATTGCTGTATTTCTTCCTCAGCATCCACCTTATCATAGTCTCTTCGATGCTGTTTGTTCTGCATGTGCCTGGCAGGCCACACGAGGCACATCTACAGCAGGGCCACCACATTAACAGGTTTACACATATACATTCTGGATGCATGCATTCACATCCTTACTGCCAGTGCATTACCTCTACTATAATGATAAAAAGTACACAATCTCCAAATAATTTCATTAAAAACCATTAAGGGGACCTACAATGGTTACAGGTGGCTTTACTAAAGAAGGAAAAAAGGCTTTTCTCCAGGATCATGAAAACGTGGTAGAGGTTTTAGCGTACCTCATTAATTTGTCCTGAGTTGCAGACATTCTTTGATTGCGATACTCTTTAATGGCAATTCTTAATTGTTGACATTAAAAAATATGCTGAGCTGAGCATAGAGAGGAATTCTGGCTACAGTGCAGACGTTACTTCCTATTCTCAAAAAATTAAGCATAACGGGCACAGTGGCTTAATAACCTCTCTCAAGAACCATAGTTCAATCCCAAGTGCCATCAGAAAGGTTAGATATTTAAATCTTGGCAAATAGGCAGTTTATGAATTTCAGTGCACATGGGCAACTTTGTCAAGTCTTGTGACAACGGAAAATTTGGAAAAGAACCCCTCCTAAGTGCAAGCAAAGACATCAACTCAGATACACTTCTTCCAATGTGTGGATTAATATTATTCATCAGAGCAGCATGACCCAGAGATTCAGTCCACCATTTTGGGAATACAGAGAGGAGCCCAGCCACTCTCCATGAGTGAGAGGAAAGTAAGGAACTGGATGTCAAGACTGGAGAGCTGATTGGACTTCCTCTGAGTTTATTCTCACCTCATCTCCTGAAGTTTATCTTCTATCTTCTCATTTTTTATTCTAATTTAGTCATCTGTTATTTCACTGCTAAACCCTTCTTATTTATTTTTGTTGCGTCCTTGCTGTACTTTATAACATATTTTAACAATACTTTACTAAACATACTAGCTGGAATTGCTGATTTTGTTCTAGTAACACACTTCAGCTGAGTGAGAACACCTCCAGCAAGATACCCTCAGTGCCTTCTGCTTCCCCATCACCTCCTTTGCACAAGGAGCTGTGTCCCAGCAGCACGCATAGAGATGTGCTGCTGCTGGACAGAAGGGGCATCGATACACAAAGCAGTGGGCCAAACAGCATCTGCAGGAAAACAGACCATAGAACCAAACTGCCCTTACACTCATATTAACATAAGGAATTAAGTAGCTCTTCAAATGAATTTACATCACACTAAGTTCTATAATATACACTATACATCACATTTCTCTTTTTCCTCTCCAGTATCAGAGTTTATTTCCACTTGCATTGTGACAGAAAAGAAGCTCCATTTACAGCCCTTCATGTGAAGGACCTGCAAATTGTTTCAGATATACATTGTTCAACTTTTCTCTCTTTCCCACTGCTATGGATAAAAACCTGAATTAACGTTATCTGCTATCACTGCCAAGTTCAGGAGCTGCTCGCTAAGTTAAAGTTCCATTCAGGGTATTAGTCTTGCTTTGAAAAACTGAAAGTTTTCAGATCATGGTATATAAATATCTCATGTCTGAATTAATCTACAAAGTTTGTTAGAAATGAAGGTCAGGACTTGATTTTGCAGCAATTAGAATCATTGATATTTTCATGGTGTCAGCCTCCTTTTCCTGATTATCAACTTCCATGGTGCTAACACCTAAAAACTTTGCCCCTCTGACCCTGCTTGAGTTTAGATGTGGATACTGTAATGTCGAGAATATGTTTCTGCATTACTTTTTGTAAGTCTAAGGAAATTTGTTTTAGAAAACATCATGAAGAACGGAAAATACGCATGCAGAAATATATAATTTTACATATTTTAATTAAATACTATAACCAAGTAAAATACCAATCTGGATTCTGCCTTCTCCAACCTTTGCCTCAACACTTAATGCAATTTATTAACGGTGTTCTGACCTACAAGGTATCTAACTAGGAGATCAACTCCCAGCACCAAATGCCGTGAATGAGCTTGCCAGTATTCAGCTATTTTCTGAGAGCAAGGACAGGTCAGCCTGCTAGTGGGAAGCTGAAAAGGAAGGAAATGCTGTTCCCTTCAGAAATAAAGTTGTGATGGCCATCCAAGCTGGATCCAAAAGACGCAGCCGGATCCAGGCTGGATGTGGCTCTGGGCAGTTGGCAACCCTGCCCATGGCAGGGGGGTTGAAACTACGTGATCTTTCAGGTCCTTTTCAACCCAGGCCATTCTATCATTCTATGACCCTGAGTTAAAGATACGTGTTAACTCTTCCAGTAGCACATAAAAAAAACATGCTACAACAATGCTGCCAAGCATGCAATTCCCCTACAAATCCGCAGGCATTTCAATATAAAAGCCAGGAGAGATCCAATGAAATGGAGGAAAAGGGAACTGCCAGAGCACCCATTTGGTGACTCTTCAACAATCTCTTGTCAATCAAGAGATCAGAGTCTGTTCACCCATTAGAAGTGAAAACACAAACCTGCTAACTTGCACTCAGCTGAAATTCCAAGTGGCACTGGACACAGAAGTGTTCCAGTGGTTAGTTACGGAAGGATGTATCATTTCCAGCCTGCAAAGCACCCACAGTACCTCTGTGTGTGCATCTGCAAAGAAGCTAAGTCTTTCTGTGTCCTGTCCTAATAGCCTTTGTAGACATTGCCTAATTTCAATCCAACTCAACAGAAAGTAGAGAGGTTTTTTATGCTTTCAACCATTCTTATCAACCTACTTGTCCAAATCATTTTGTCTATTTTTTTTTCTTTTCCCAAAAGATTGATAATTTGACCTTTCCTTAGGCCTCAGAAAGCCAACACGGGAAACAGAAAAGCTGTTGCTTATAAACTATTTGAATTTGCCCAAGGAGGCTGTGGGTGCCCCATCCCTGCAGGCACTCAAGGCCAGGCTGGATGTGGCTCTGGGCAGCCTGGGCTGCTGGTTGGCGACCTGCACACAGCAGGAGGCTGGGACTGGGTGAGCGCTGTGGGCCTTTGCAACCCAGGCCATTCTAGGATTCTATGAATTTCCATCAAATTTTCATCAAAGCTCAGCTTCCGTTAATATAAGTTGCAGAAAATACAGCTCAGCACTCTTCCAAAACAGACCAAAGTCAAGTGTCCATAAGAAAGGTTGCCAGTTGAAAGTTTAGTTAGCATGACTTGTTTTATCAGATAATACACACATATATGTATAAAATATTGTTAACATCATTATCCATCAGTAGTAGTGTAGCACACGGGTGAAAATGTCTCTAATTTTAGAACATAGCAATCAGAAAAAATAAATTCAAAACAGAAAAGCTATCAAGATGACCAGGTGAAAAAAAGCCTTGTGCAAAAAGGAGTAAAGAGCAAAGACATTTCAATGAGTAAGATGAAGTCTGTACAGGGATAGGTGATTTTTCTCATTCTTTTTAAAAATATGTTTGTAAATAGCAAGGAAGAAGAGCACCCATCCAGTTTTTAAGATACTGCTGTCATAAGAAAAGTAGGAGTGACATGGTCACCACACATTTTGCTTTAAAAGGAAGACAGTTCCCTACCGTCAGAACAAACAATGTCTCAGTGAGGGCCAATTCAACGAAGAGAGTTACTAGATTTGACAACAGTTACGTGATTTGGCAGCCTGAAATAGCAGGAGAGTGGACTTTACAGTCCTTCCCCGCCCTTATTCATATGAGTAGCATCACAGTGCAAACACACCTCCATCGCATTGGTGAAGAGGAGATGCGCAGGAAGAGATTCAGATTAATCAAAACCAGCTTTAGTTGCCCAAATCTCTCTCCTCTGAAACTCATTTTACCTTTGCAACAAATAATACAGGAGGCAGCAGCCTTCTCCAGCATGCAATCTTGAGTCATTCTCTAAGTAGCTCAACCTCTGAATTAAATAAAACAAGGGTCCTGTGACTTCGCTACCGCAATAATCATCTTCGCCAGAGTTTCCTGAGCGAAACACTCTAACATACACACAGTCATACACACTTCATTGAACCTAATACCATACAATCCTTTTCCCTTGAGAGGAAACTGAAGGCATGTGATTTCTGTACACAGTAGTTTTCTTATGGTCTCAAAATTACCAGAATTTTAAACAGAGGAGAAAAGAAAAAGAGACAGTAAGATGGTAAGTGGGAATTTTCCACACTCCAGATGCTTAGGGAAAAGATAGAATGGTATAGCCTTATTTTTTCTTGCTAATACACCTCAACTCTGACCTTCCTGAAAACCTGGACCTCCTGGGTAATATGGTAATTTAATGTGAGCGCTTATATGCTGATTTCTATGGAGTGGGTTGGCTTTGTGAAATACGACGTGGTTTACTTTTAAATAGAGCTCAGCTGAGACTGGAATGGAAGTGGAAACAGGCCTCCAATGGAGAGAGATAAATGCCTAATTTACTGTCCCACTTAATCCAGCACTTTTTCCTTAAGTCATTATCTCCTATTCCTCATTATTGTGGCAGCACAGTCATGAAAGGCATGTGCAGTGAGACCATGATTTGAGTGCTTCTGTTTACAATAGCCACCATTTATCATTAAAAAAAGAACAGTACAGCCGAGCTGCCACATCCAAGACAAAAGATAAATAGGACAAGGTCCACAAATCTGTGCTTCGGCCCAGACGTACCTTTGCCTGGAGAATATCATACACAACTTGAGCCGTAGAGCATCATTTAGAGTAACACTGACTACGCAGGAGGCAGGCAGTGCAAGCTGAGCATCAGCTAGCAGCCCTCACACATCTCTGCATTTCTGACCCTGGTGCTCAGCCCACAGCCAGCAGCCAGGTGCCACAGGGCTCCACTCGCATCCCCTCCTGCACCTGCAGCCAGCTGCTGCCAAAGGCAGTCCCAGCAGCAGCACTCAGCAGCCTGACATCTCCAGCCACGCCGAGAGGCAGCACGGAGGCGGCAGAGCCTGCAGGCGCCCAGTGATGCCCAGCAGGGTCCCTGCCCCACAGAGCTCGGCTTTGCTGCACGGTGCGATGCTGCCTGACCCCGAGCTGCCGCAGCGCTGGTGCGGCCACTCAGCCTTTGACACACAGCCCTGCCTGTTCTTTGCACATGGCATGGCATCGGTGCACCACCCAGAGAAGGATATCGCGCCTCCTAACATTTCAAGCACCCACATAAATTAAAATGTTCTCAAATTAAGAACAACAAAAAAAGCATCTATAAGTTCGGATTGCCTCAGGGTGACGGGAACTGACTTGCCACGTGCCCATTAGATTTGGTATTCATTAAGGACGATGTCTTTTTAGTGCCTTAACAAACCCGCGCAGCCCCTACTCACGCTGGGCGCTGTGATGGCGAGATCGGCTTTCCGTCACGGCGCGACTTAATTCGTGTCACATCGGTTTCTCCTCTTCCTACGTTTTCAAGGAGGAAAAAATAATAATAACAAGATTCGCTTCGCAAACGGCTTTGCAAAATGACAGGTTGCAAGGCACAAATTGTTTAAACACTGGGAAATGTCTGAAGGGTGCCCTCCCCCCGTGAAACCTGCCCGGAGAAGCTCGGCGACAACCTTCCACCCACCGGGGGTCGGAGGGGCACAGACAGGAGCCACACTTTATCACTTTCTGAAATGGCACAATCTGAAAATGCAAATGAGCTAGTTAATTTCTTGCAAGTTTCACATTAATTATTACTCTTTATCAGTTTAACTGTTAGTGTCATATGTATGGTTATGGGGCTACTTGTCTACATATTTAGAACAGATGTTCCGAGAAATGTGGAGTGTAAATATTTATGGGTTAAAAGAAGAGACTTTGTAATTTAAAGAGCGCTATTAATGGTTCTCACGCCGCCTCCTTTCATGCTACGGAGAACCACTTTTCTGTGGCTTCCTTTTGAGGATGCTCAAATGCTCGGTATTTACATATGAACTGCCACGTGTAACGCCTGCTTACCCAGCTCACAATATCTAGCGTTCAACACACGCAGGCCCGGAGGAGAACAAAAAATGACTGATTTCTAAAGAGAGCTTTGCTCTTTTTCCGTTGTGAGGGTTTCAAATCTCTTTCCTCCTCTTTCCACCAACGAGGTGCTCGGCACCTTTCCAAAGCCCAGCCAAAATATTTGAGCTGGGAAAATGACAAATGAAGACATCCAAAGTGAGCTCTCGCTTGGCAGCCTGGGCTGGCGCTTCTCAGCTCACGTAAACCTAACCCGGAGCGAGCGCTGCTCCTCCTGCCATCAGCCGGAGGGAACTGCAATGGATCGCAGAAGGGATCGGTTTTCCCAGCCCTCCGCAGAGCCCCGGGCACATTGAGGAGAGCAGCCCTGGCACCTCCGGAGTGCTGGCGATGCTCTTCCACCATGCCCTCCCAACATCCCCCTGTTCTGCACACGATTATGCCTAACCTGTTTATCAAAAATTCATTACATGTAAATTTGATAGATAGTTCTCAATCTAGTAACGAAAGAGCTAAGTAAATTAACATCAAGCTCAGATTTGGTACAAATTACCTAATCATTCAAAGCTGATATGAAATGCAGAATGTGAGTTCCATAGAGTGTGGTGCAGCACAGCACAGCACAGCTCAGCTCAGCAGGACTGGGCTGCAGCGTGGCTGATGGTCAGAGCAAACCAGCAGTGTCCCACCAGGCTGTGAACCACTGACTGCTGCAGAGCCTGGCCCAAAGGGAACCGTCTGGTGCTGGTAGAATCATACAGCTGGAATTGTTACAGTTGGAAAAGACCTCTTGGATCCCCACATCCAACCCCATCCATCCCACCACTGCCCACATCGCTCAGTGCCACATTCCCATGGCTCTGGGACACCCCCAGGGATGGTGACCCCCCATTCCATGGGCAGCTGTGCCAGTGCTTGAGTATGACATTGTAATACTGACTACTGATTGAAAAGCAAGCAGAGGAGCAAAGAGATGCTTCACCACTGTGCCTCCACTGCCATCTGGGGCAAAGGACTCATGCAGAATTCATCCACAGGCTCTCACTCTGCTTCCCTTGTGCAAACTGATGGTTTCTCAAATTGACTGATGTTTTGATCAAATACACGGAGTCAGCAGTTTTAAATGCTCCTTGCCTTTCTTCCTGCTGTAGAATAGAGAACCAAACTCTCAAGGAAGTTTGGAGCTTCTAGCTTTAAATCCTGTCTTCTGTAACTTTGTGAATAGCACTGAGAATATGGCACAGAATCCCAGAATGGCCTGGGTTGCAAAGGCCCACAGCGCTCATCCAACCCCAACCCCCTGCTGTGTGCAGGTCGCCAACCAGCAGCCCAGGCTGCCCAGAGCCACATCCAGCCTGGCCTTGGGTGCCTGCAGGGATGGGGCATCCACAGCCTCCTTGGGCAGCCTGTGCCAGTGCCTCACCGCCCTCTGTGTGAAAAGTCCATGCATCTTAAAACCCGTTATTTGCCTGGAATCTGATTTCCTTATCATTTGCCTTCTTAGCAAAAAGTACAGGCGAACAGCAAGGCATGGAGTCCTCTGCGCTGCTCACAGAGTAGATGCCTGCCCAAGACCTGCATCCCATGGTACTGAGATGCCCACAAACTGCCCGTGCTGAAACACTGCCCTGCTCACTTCCCCTAACAAGCTCTCACAATGTCCCACATAGCAAGTTTAGACAATCCTAAGTAGCACCAGCACAAGAACTTTGCACTAACTTTCATTTCTTTCCACGACACACGATCTTTGCCACTCTTTTGGTGAGCCCAATACGTCAACAACGGTAAGACCACATTAAATTTAAAGGCATTTTTTGGGATGCCTTTATGCAGCGAGCTCAGTTCATCAGAATTAAAAGTCGCTTTGAAGGGTTTGTTAATGCCAAAGTCTAACAAATTTCAGAGCAGAGTATCTTCATCTGATTTGTTACCACTTATTTAGTCCTGCAGCAGTCCGAAGCTCACAGCTGTAAGTACTATGCAAGTGCTCAGCTGCTGCGTCAATCGACATATTGTAAAATGATTAAATGAATAAATATTCGGCTATATGTATAAATGACCTATCCTAGGGGACAAGGGCCATTATTCACCGAGCATAATGCATCTCAAGGAAAGCAATGAAATTAATCAGAGGTCTGGGAAACCTGACATATGAGGAAAGATTAGAAGAGTTGGGGCTGTTTATCCTAAAAAAAAAAAAAAAGAGCAGTTAGTAGAGGACACGATAACAATTTTCAAGTTTGTTGACAGTGTGTAGCCAAGATGGAAAGAAAATAATTTTTTTCACGTTAATGGTGAACTGAGCAAAAAACTCAGGGATTTAAATTGCAGTGAGGGAGATTCAAGTCCTGTGGTAGGGAAAAAATAAAAAGAATAGGGGAGTGTAAAGAACTGGAATAGGTTTCTTGGGGAATTTCTAACACGGGAGAGTAGGAACGTGCATGCATTGTCAGCAGTGAGATGGGCAAGGTGAACCGTGCTGGGAACGCAGCCCTGATGACATCCCCTGGTACTTTTCCAGCCAGGTTTTCCTGTGAGCCACACAAAAGCTCATTCTATTGGAGAGGAGTAGAATGTCTTGCTAATTGAATGTCAAAGCAATTAAAGTGGGTATAGACTTCTCTCAACATTATCTTGACTTGATAAAATAAAGTTGTTTTGACAACGCACACTGACAATTCCTGATTTTCAACCGCAGCTATTTTTCTTGAGGCAAGACATTGAAAACGTTGAGGCTCCAGATTGAATTCTCAAAATATATGCAGAAACATTATTTTCAGAATGTGCCTATTAAACAAAACCAACCCGTGATTTCCGAGGTATTTCCAGGTCTCTGTAACCCAAAGCTCTCTTCCCTCGCCATCCCCACGCTCACCACCCGACTACTACGTGGCAAGCATTCCTAACACAGCTTCATAGGTTTGCCTTCCAGACATGCTCGAGTTGGTGGTCCAGCCCGCGTGATGATCCATGCAGTACTTAGCACTAAAATTCAGGTACCTCTTCATTCGCCCATAATCTCACATCATCTTCACTTGTATTTTAACAGCACACGCTTCACGCATAAATACACAACATTCAGCAAATATGACTAGGTCGGTACTTGCGTTTTTCTTGCCATCTTCCATTCACACCCTGCTCAGTTCCACCCTGAACCTGGTGGCTCTACGACTCACGGACTGGAAGGCAGCTCACCAGTGTTTGACCTGGTCAGGGAGACTCCGACAAGGTAAAGCAAAAAGGAAGAGGAAACTGCATTCCAACAGCTCCGCCTCCCCTAGGAGCACAAGGAAACACTCAGAGCCCACCTCAGCTGGGCTTAATTCCCACTGAAGACAGCTGCCAGGCCCAGCCTCAAGCAAAGCACAGGAGTGGCTGTCCTGGTTCGTATCACAGAGCCATCGACCTCCGGGAGGAGTTTGAGCACACAGCAAACACCCCGTGCTGTTTCCCCAGAACACATCCCACCAATCTGACTGCAGCTCTGGAATTTCCTGATGCAGACATCACTGGTTTGTATTTAATAGCCTTCTCACTCATCAACAATGTTGCTCATGCCAACCTGGATCAAGCAGTGCACAAGTCACTATCTCAGGTGCAAGAGGAGAGCTGCTTTGTGTTCATCTGCTCACAGCCTTCTGCAAGCTGTGTGCCCTCCTCTGCTCCTTGCATGGGAAAAAAAAACCATGGGAACGCCGAGCTACATTTCATTTCAGAAGAATGAGAGCACCAGACTTCAGCTGTTGTGTCTCCTCTTTTCAAAATCTTAATTTTCTTAGACTATGGAAACGCCCACAGAAGAACCTGCATTCTTGCAACAAACTCTCAAGTAGAGCTTCCCACCTCCACCTGCAGCGTGGCTATCCAGGGGACCTCGATTTGCCCATCACCACACATCATGCAAGTATTTCCAGTTCCAAGCAATAACCTCCAAAAAGCACTGACATGAAGGACTGTATGTGCAGAAGAAATGTCGATGCTGGGATGCATCCTTCACATTTCTATTAAAAATAAAAAAGAAAAGAAAAATCTCTACAGGAAGGCTTCTGTTTGTCAGTGATGTTTAAGCTCCCCTCCAACACAACCATGCTGTGGTTCTTTCATTCTGTGATTCTATGGAATAGGTTGGGCAGTCTGCTAAGAACTGGATTTCCCCAATAGTAAATAATTTGTCTGACACAAGACGCAGAAGTGCTTGGTAAGTTACTCACAAGGAATAATTGGCCAGTTCTGTTAAGTAGGGGCAGTTATGAATGCTGCTATCAGTCTTTGACCTTTACAGATCCAGAGCTCTGGCTGCACACCTTTCCACAGCATGGCCTATGTGAGATAAAAAATGAATGCATTTATTTATTGTCATGCTTTTTTCTTGTGCTTTGCATAACTAGTGTATGAAATGCAGCTCACTCTTCCCGGTGTCTGCACTCCCTGAGCTCTTTCTCCACTGCCTGATGGCACGGGTCTCAGCATCGCTAAGGAAACTCACCCAATGCTTTAATGCATTCCTGCCCTGCTCTGCCTCACGCTTCCATTACCTGAAAGTAATTTCAAACAACCATCAAGAGGAACAACCACATTTGTGCAAAGCAGTTTACAGAAAAGTGTATGGGTCTGTATGTGGCCAACTTCAGGCCTTTGATGCTTCGGACCAAGCATTGCTTCATACAACATAAGTTAAGAAGGATGGAGGATGGATGGATGGATGGATGGATGGATGGATGGATGGATGGATGGATGGA
>JAPSGF010000118.1:777511-807903 GCA_035772895.1 Perdix hodgsoniae | reverse complement strand
GGATGGATGGATGGATGGATGGATGGATGGATGGATGGATGGATGGAAGAAGAATAAAAAGCACAAACCCACAACCTAAGTTTGAATTTAGCGCCTTAACATTAAAATAAAATAGTTGAGGGGCAGGTCTATCAGTTCCCCTCCTCGATATGGACAAAGATATCCAAAGCAGCCCCTCTGTGCCCTCAGACATTCCTATGTCTGTCCGAGAAGTTCTGTAAGAGATCCATATTTGCTCTGTGTCCACAGCAGAATGAAAAGTTACTGATTCCTAAATAATTTGCATTCAAAAGATCCTTAAATACTGCACTCAATAAGCAGTTTTTTCCCCATTCTGTCTTCCCAGGAGCTGCAGTTTTTAACTTTGCAACCTTCCGCACCTGCACTTCCAAGGACGTTCCTGGGGACACACCGACCAACTTTAACTCTGGCTCCACGAAACTCCCTAACGAGTCAATTGCAGCACACCAGAGAGCTGCATACATTTGCATGATGCTCTGTTTTAACAAAGGTTTCATCCCAACCTCCAGCCTGCTTTCCATCCCTTCCTTTCCCAAGCTGTACAACACGCAACAAAACACCTCTCAACACATCCTGCTCCAACTGCATGGCACACACCAACCCACAGCCACCAGAGGAGACCGCCGTGCTCGGCTCTGTCTCATCCACACTTGGACAAATCCAAGGCGGCTGCACAGATATTAAAGGTATTGGTCCAGATTTACACCAGAGCAAATGAGCTCATTGCCTGACCTTTTAGCTCCTTCCTTTCAGACCTCCTAACGTTTTTTTTAATAGAAAAGATAAAGTATTTGTAAGACAAAGGAAATCCCTCAAATACCATGTAAATTCCCCTTCTAATTTGCCCAGATTCATTTTCAAATTCCCTTAAAAAGAAAAAAAACAACACCAAAAACCTGCAAATAGAAGCTGGGGGCACCTTCCCATGGATCCCCTCATGTTCTGCAACTCCTTCCCCTCCCCTCTGCTTCTCAGCCAGTTCCATAAAATACAGCACTGTTTCTTTACATGGCACACTTTTCCCATCCCTCACTTGGCTTTTAACTCCACAGCCCCCAAAGCTCCCAAGGTTTGCTGATTCTCACTTATTCACTTTGTTAGGAGTGCGCTAAGCAGATGAATATCATTTTAGTTTCATTGTGTCTTGTAAAGTTAGGAGCAAGCACAGCTCTTCTGAAGGGAGCAAACGATAAGGATAAAAATACTTTTGTTCTTTGCCTCACACAAAGTACTTCTGCTGAAATCAGAAAGTCCCACTTTCATTTGTGCCATTTTTTAAAACCGAGTAATCACAGCGAAGCAGCATTGCTAACTTTTGAGTCATCAGCAGCACAAATAAAGCTTTCATGAATTGCAATAATTTCTCATCAAGGCTTCCCCACAGAGAAAAAAAAACAAATTAACACAGTGCCACGTATCAAAGGCTGGAGGATTTGGTACAGAGCGTTTTAAGGAATGAAAAAGACCGCAGAAATCAAAAGCAAAAAAAGCAGCAATGGGCCAGCGTGAAATAGAGACGTGTCTCCCCTTCCCAAACCGCAGCCTTCTCATCGGGAGAGCTGGATAGCAATGCCCCTGGGCAGCCTGCTGCTAACCTGCTCTTCTCCTCACCTTGAGGGAGATCCCTCCGCCTTCTGCAATGCCAAAGAAGAAATTAGAGCCCTGCCTCTACTCCCAAACCCTGGAAGTAAGGCAGAGCTTTAATTACAAAGTCACAGGGTGGCTGAGGGCAGAGGGGACCTCAAGTCCATACGGACCCACCTGCTCCATCAGGGCCACCCAGACTGGCTGCCCCGGACCACGAACAGGTTGCTGCTGGAGATCTGCACAGAGGAGACCCCCACAGTGGCTCTGGGCTGCTCATATCAGAGCAGGAGAGTCTCCGTTTCTACATTCACTAAGCTAAATCCAATTTACTGCGATACAAGCCACTCTTGTCCTACGCCCCTGAAAGGAAAAGGTGGGTCTCCCATATGAGCAAACTGCACAGACCTCGGCTTAATTAAAAGCCTGCAGGAATCCTTGATCCACAGTCACACCTTTTGGTGTTTCTGCTGCATCCCCGTGGCAAATCCAAATTACATTTGGGAATAATTTTTCACATGGTTGGAACAGAATGATGTTTCCCCTCATCACAGGCCTGTCTCACTACTCTTGGTTGTGAGCCATCGGCACAGCAATCACTTTGCATTGCTCCCAATCTCCTGGAAGCACCAGGACTGTCCATTAAGAGCAATGTCAACACAGCAAAGGCAAAGGCAGCAACTCACAAACTGCAGACTGAGCGCTGCTGCACACTTTGCTTTTGGGCCACCCTCCATCTGCTGCATAAAACACTTAATTCTAATAATGAAGCTTTCCAAATTCCAGGACCCATTTTACTGGGAAATGTTGGAACACCTCAGGTGCCTGTATGCACTGAAATAAATCACTTGTGAGCAAATACCCGATTACTGAATCTTTCATAGGAAATGCGGTCAGTACTTTTCCTACTACAACCTTATTTTCCTTCCTCCTCTTAAAATACAGTGTGGCCATTAAGGATTATAGGGCAGAGAATGGGTTTTATTAAATATTAAATTTTCTACAGTATATGTAATTTGGAGTTTGTCAGATCTGAGTCTCAGTAAGTTACGAGCTCAAAATTTGTAGACTCGAATAGATTATATATTTTATTGGGTCTCCACTGGGCAGCATCCATCATGCACTTCCTTTTACCTCTGCCAGTAACTAACAATTAAGGTGAATTTATGACAACAGTCCTTGTAATAGATACACACCAAAGTTTACGAACACTTACAGGATTACAGCAGCGACCCACCAGGACCAACCGTGCGCAGCAGCACCTGGAGGTGCTCCCACACACCTCTGGAAGTGGCACAGGTCTTTCACCGAGTTCTGCAGCGGTTTAAACCCAGCAGGGATCAGTCCTTAAGAGATGAACAAATGGGAATTGTTAAGTGAGGAAATTAAGAAATAGGGGTTGAGATTCAGGAGGTGATGGGACGGGACAAGCAAGTGTGGGAGCCCCAGAGCCAGCTGCACTGATCTCAGCTGCAACTCAACACCAAAGAGATTTAGGTCCTGAAGGAGACCTTTGGCCACACCCCAAATTCTGCAGTTCCAGCTCTCCAACCCAAGATGTCCTTATCCATAAACGGCACTTGGAAAATGTGAAGGTAAAAAAAAAAACAACCGCACAACTTTCACGTCCTTAGAAATGAAGCCTCTTACGGAGCGTTTGCTAGGTTACCTACGAAATGTCAATTCTGCCAGGGGCGACGGCTGCAAAAGAGAAAATCAAGATCATTTACATCTATTTAATGCTGCAACCACAGCCCTGATCCCAAAGTCACTGAGTTACTTCTTTATTTACTGCCATTATGAGGTGTGAACGCGAAAAGGTCTCTCTCTTCCTCATGAACCTGAACAACCAGAGGGAGTAATCCAAAATCCACGGGAGGAAAAGAATTCCTCAAAGTGACTCCGTCTGTGCGTCCTTGGAGGATCTCAGGTACCTAATTTCAAAGCAAAACAGGTAATTAGCAATTTCAGCACTCAGACATTTTGTGATTTCTCTGAGTGATGCAGCACACGGCCGCATCAGAAACGCCCCCATTTGTCACCGGAATGGACCCTGCTGCAGCAGAGCAGGGATCTGTGCTTTGTCAATGACAAGCAACAGACAGCACCGCTGTGCAATGCTGCACTTGGGGTACACGTGCTGGTCATCCACCTGCTTCCATGGGTATTTTGCAGAACTTTGAGACCCGTGAGTTAATGCAGAGGACCAGGCTTTGCAGCACTGTGGCAGCAGGAGGTGCTGAGCAAGCAACCGCCTGCAATGGGGAGCATGCTAAGTAAAGGAGCTGACTTGCAATACTCCATCTGGGGGAAAATGGAGCACGTTGTCAAAAGTGGATAAAAAGAAATTCTCTTTGATTTACTTCACCCCTTTAGTGATGCAAAATAGTGATACTATGAGTCAACACTTGCATAATTTGAGAGATACTTTTGAATAGGCTGCAGAAATTAAGTTAGCTGCAAGTTGCCCCAGGGAGGCTGTGGGTGCCCCATCCCTGCAGGCACTCAAGGCCAGGCTGGATGTGGCTCTGGGCAGCCTGGGCTGCTGGTTGGCGACCTGCACACAGCAGGGGGTTGGGGCTGGGTGAGCGCTGTGGGCCTTTGCAACCCAGGCCATTCTGTGATTCTACATCTAAAATTACAAAGGTAAGTTGAATATTGAATTACAAAATACAAAATAAATGAGTAATGGGAGTTTGCAAATGTCACAATGTCTGGTGCCAGCTGGGGGACAAACAGCCCCATTGCGACACAGTGGTGGAGCCCCAGAGCCACCAAAATGGAAGGGTGGGCTTCTGTGATCCAGCAAGTAGGAGAGAAACACATCAATAAGCAGAACTATTCTTCATTATGGAGCGGTCATATTTATCCTGAGTCCTTCAATACTTTTGAATAAGCAAAGTTTTGCACTAGGAGACGCGGATCGACCCTTCAATCTGTACGGAGAAGGAGAGAGTCGCTCCCGATCCTAACGCACTCGTGTGCGCCTCCCGTATGCTCAGGTGTCTCCTTCTGCAGGGCTGTGAGTATTGCACGCATGTTTACACGCGTACACGGCTAGAAAGGAAAGCAACAACAAACACAGTATGCACACACATAGCCAGAAAGCCTCGCCAGTGCTCCCAGCCAGAAGCTTCAGCACATTCACCGCTGGGGAATAAAGAACTTCTGCTCAAAGATAAGCTGAAGTGGTTTTCATCATCAAACAGTTGAAATAAACACGGCGAAGTGCCATTGTTTCTCGTTTTCTTTCCCATGCCCACTTTTTTCCCCATCCACCCCAGCGGTTGCAGACAGTGACACAGACAGGGAAGGGACATGACACACATAAAGCAAACAGAAGCCGAACAAAACACGAGACGACGGCATTTACAGCGCAGCTGACAAAAGCAGTCACTTCCCTTTAAACAGCGTGGCAGGCAGCAGAAATATAGTAATTACAAGAATTTCGTTTTCATTAACTAACAAACCAAGGAAAACAATTTGAGTATCTGAATGCCATTTTTCAAGCGAAAATAAACGGTAAACATTTGAATAACATCACAGCAGGGATAATATACCTAAGGAAACCTATTGAAATATGCTGGAGAATTCAGCCTCTTTTATCACATTAAAACTGCAATTGACTGTAAACCTCCTACCACTCTCTGCTGAGACTTTAATTGTAAAGATTCCTGTTACATATCATATTAGAACTTAGTTAAAATTGTAGAACACATTATTTCCAATCAGACAGCCAACCATCACTCACAAAGATTTTTAAAAAGGTGATTAATAATTCATCTCAGATAAGGAAAAGATCTATATTTATACCATCTTCTCAGCCACCATAAACTACCTGACAATTGTTCAGTAATGATGCCCAGTAAATTCTTTAAAATGGTAATTTGTCATTCTGTCACTTCATTTGTGACCTAAAATTCCTCACTTGAGGCATCATCAAATAAATTAATCACTTTCCAGGATCCATTTCTCTGTTCTGCACGTTATTATACCCAGGCTCTCTTGTGTTTCTCTTCATTTACATATATTTAATGGCTCAGCAGTGGTTCACTATGGCACATAACGCACACATCTCATTACAGGTGAAATATTCTAACTGCCACTATCACTGGGAAAGAAAATAACTCTCCCAATTTAATTTTCCTGATGTAACAAAACCATGATTCTTCACTATGAAATGTTGATGCCATCCATCAGTCACAATCAATAAAATCATCATAGAAGTACGCCTTCTTTAGCATCATTCCTTCAAACCGGTATTATTTGAGGGAGGTAATTAAACTCATAATATGTAATGAATGTAAATGAAGAAAAAACCCTCGTGTTCTCCCTCTAACTATGCTTATTTTACTGCTTTGATTTAAAGTATTTTTACATCTTACAATCTACGAAAGGCACAAAGCCCTGAAGGAAAGGCATCAGAAGTACAGTAAGCATCAATCAATACGTATAATGACTAATTAAAAAGGAACATATTTTAACATTAAAAACAAAAAAAAAAACAAAAAAAAACCCACCACCAAATGCTGTTATTTATGGATTTTTCACTTAAAATGATGCATTTCCTCTGGACTAATATATTTGCTGTCTCCCTGAAGTATAGATTGCCATACATGAGTTTTAGATACTGTTGCTTGCATGCATCAAAAAACAAAGTGATTTTATGGGCATTGGGTCCACCGTCATCATTTAAAACCTGCATGTGTATAAATGCATATATGCAACCTGCTCTAATACTGGAGAGAAAGCCTTCTTCATAATTTCAGCCTTTCATATATATGCCTGTGCTCATATCAGTCAAAGCAGAGAGCAGCCTCTCAGGAAAGCTAACTTTTAAACACGCTGAAAGAAGTCCACTAAATAAAGGCACTTCTGGTAACGCTGTTTGCAGCTTTGCGCTACAGAAGAGCCCAGAATACTCAGAAGAAGCGTTCTGGACCATCCTTCATACTCAGTGCTTATCTGCACGCTGCTAAACTCCGGGTTCTTGGTGGCCCAACAGTTACAACTTGTTGAGCAGCACCCGCACACCGCAGGCGATGCTCTTCTCCCTTTTGCCCGACCTGGCACTTCCCAACTCACTCATGTGCTGAGGTCACCAAACCACAGCAGGAGCTTTGGTCACAGTTTGTCTTCCACTGTTCAATTTCATTTAACGTACAAACGTTTACAATAACTAGAACATGCAGCCCCACCGAAAACAGCGCAACTCCCATTCATTTCCATTGGGTCAGGAGAATAATTCCCCATAACAGAAGAGAGGAAATATTTCAGCGTAATCGTTTCTCTCCTTTTTCTCTAAGACAGCTCTCACTGCAGCTTGTATGCGAGGCCCACGAGATGCAGCAGAACTGGCAAGGTTCTCTTCGTAGCCATTATAATCCTTGTGCATTATATGCCTTGAGAGAGGACCATGATTCATTTTTACTACTCATTAGGCGGCTTTGTTAGTATGCTAGGAATATTGCAGTTTATGCATGAAAACTGT
Organism: Perdix hodgsoniae; assembly: GCA_035772895.1. Taxonomy (NCBI): domain Eukaryota; kingdom Metazoa; phylum Chordata; class Aves; order Galliformes; family Phasianidae; genus Perdix; species Perdix hodgsoniae. Next base: position 800,807 of record JAPSGF010000118.1, on the reverse strand, counting down.
GCTACCTGCAATGTTTGTAATTCTTAACTTCTTTAGTAACCACTGAGACATTTATCTGATGCAAAAGTGCACATCAGGGCAAACACACTGAAACAGAACCGCTGTCAGACTCAGTCTAGTAGCTTTGGTCCTGCGCTTACCATGAGCACTGGGTGATCCTTAAGGACCTTTCCAACCCAAGCCATTCTAGGATTCTATCATTCTATGTAAATGAGTTTGTTACCAATTAGGAGAGGCACGTTTTCATACGGCAGCTTTTTTCGTCTACTCTCCCCTGGAATGACAACGGTTTTCTATTCAAAAGCTGACTTCCGAGAATTCTGTATTTGATTTTGTGTTTGCCTGATGAGAACTCCAGCCTCACATGGCCAAACACTCTCTCATCATCCTGGCAGACTTCTCGTATTTCTTCCTCACTTCAGGAGGAAGCCATGGGAAGGCAAAGCAAAAAAAAAAATCACCCACCAGCACAGCCAAAGCGGGAGCAATGTCTGAAGTCACTCACACCTCACTTCGCTGCTGTTTGGGGCAAATTCCCCCCTGCCACGTGCACCCCTAACCCCCACCATCCCCTCCACAGTGAGGACATCCAACAAGCCACCACCACAATGAACCCATTGGGCCACTGGGGACCCGGCTCTGCAGGAACCCCCCCCCCCCAGAGATGGCTGCACAATGTGTGCACAATCCATACATCTGCGCGTGCATCAGGAGCTGACACCCCCCCAAACACTGGCAGCATCAACATCTAATCGATATGCGTGTTCGCCAGCAAAGCTGACTGGTACATCTGTTCTGTGAAAAAACATACATTCTGCCTCTAGTACAATCAGTGTAATTAAAAATTAACATGCATTAATTGTTGGAGCTGATGTAAACAGCTGATGTTCCACTTAGCCCTGTCTTCTGTACATATCATTAGGCAAAGCCAAATATTGTTAAGTAAACAGGCAACACTTACAAAAAGAAATAGGAAACTAATTCCAACTAAATAAATTGACGACGCGGCGCAAGTCACATTAAAACAGTTGAGGTAATTATTAGGCTGCTGGACCAACGGAGACAAAATCATAGAAGACGTACTTAATTGTTTGAATCTCATTTCAGGAGATGTATTTAGGCACAGTGTGAAATATAATTTAACCCGGACGCTCGTGCGGTTTTTTTCCCCCAAGCGGGATGGGCAACGCGCTGTTGAAAGGAAAATATAGGTTGGAGTTTGATATGCAGGTAAAACAAATAACTTCTCAAATGCAGCAACCTCGACCAACTGCTTCAGCATCCAGCAGTCTCAGGAGAAATCCGGGCTGGTTATGCAACGCTAAAGGTTTTTTTTTCTTCCTCAGATGCATCTGCAAAATTCCCATCAATACCGGTGGGAGCTACACGCAGGCACCGGGCGCAGAGCATACTCCTAAAGAGTTACTTCCCACTTTTTATCATTGTTATTTAAATGTCATAGCAAAATAATTCCTCCAATTTGTATACAAACAAACCAGCAGCAAAATCTGCTCGGTCGCGCACACCCAGGGCCGCTGCCGCAGATCACAGCGGTGCTGCGCATTGCCTGGGGCCGGCAGCTGCCCGTACCCGCAGGCTGCAGGAGCTGGGTGCCTGTGCTGTCAATCTCCGTGGGATGAGGGATGCTCTGTGAGCACTGAGCAGCACCTCCGCTCCTCCACCACACTCCAACACCTTACACACAGTTCCTGGCACAGGGCTTTGCACGCCGGGCTTGAGAGAAGTGGAGTGAGATGCTTTTTGGGGGTCCTCGGCGGCCCAAAGAAGCCTCGTGGTTCCAAAACACTGCTCAGCGGGGCTGCAAGAAGTTGCACCATCGAGATTCCTTTGAATGGAAGAGGCACGGAGGGTAGCAAACCACAGAAGGGCTTGCTCATTGCAGGAATGCTATAACTATGGACTGCAAACTGAGCCCAGTAGCCCGAGCCACGCACCTAGGTTTGATCCACGAGCTTCTACAAAACTCCTCAGTGATTTTCTTAAAGTTTAGCAACTAACTGCACATGGGGACAAGAATGCTTCACAACAGCTTCTTTGCAATCGCATTTGTTGGTAACATTAATATTCTCGAAAGTGGGAGTCAAAGCGCGCTATCCCTCCCACAGCCATAGATGATCACAGGTGATGTAGATTAAATGAAGGTGGAAGATGCTTTAAATGAGCATTCTCAACAAAACACCCCAGGACAGAGATGGGGCTTCGGAGGTTTCCATGCTGTCGGTGTTTGGATGTCAGTTTTGTCACGGCTTTGTCAGTCTGTTAGCATTTGCTTTATTAATGCTGATAAAATGCTCCAGCCCTTGAGGACCTCCCCATTACAGACCTTTCTTTTAACCACATACCTCCAGTTCTCCACCTCTTAGGACCTCCCACACCTCGCAGACAAAGTTCCCACCCAGCCCCCTGCCCTGAAACCCTTGGAAAGTTCACAGCACTGCTCAGCTGTTTCATAACAATATCAGGCTCATGATGAACCAAATGAGTTCTGATTTGTGCTATTTAATGTCCTAATGGCTTGACTAGTTAGGTAGATAATTACACAGTATGATTTATCCAACCCATTTATAAATATTTATAATAATGGATAGATTAACCTTTGGGATTGCTCTCCGGCAGTCCCCTCGGCAGGGAGGGATCACCCAGCACGGCTGCCAGCGCTGCTGCCCACATGTGAGCTGGCAGGGACACGGCTCGGCTTGGGGAGCGGTGGCCAACACAGCATCTGGGGGGCAAGTAGCGCCTGTGGCTCAACACGGACACCCTAGCTGTAGTCCTAGCCCTAGCCTCAACTTCAGCTCCTGCTCCAGCTCAACCCACCCCATCCCTCATCCCAACTCCTACCCATTCTCTGTGCTCCCTACCCCAGGACAGCTTTATTTCCACACCCCACTGAACTGGGGGCGAGAGAAACCACAGTCAGTGAGTCACAAATCTCAGGCTTGAACTGCCCAGCCACCCCGACACAATCTACCAGGCGGGAGGAAGCAGCTTGGTCTGCCGCCCTCCGACAACAAAGAGCTTCAACTGGAGGCCCGGGCTGTCTGTAAGGCTTTCCTGAATGAGTCCGTTCACACTGTGGGTACAGGCGCTGCAGGAGCAGACGTGTCCCCGTGAGTCACAGCAGCCCACGGCCGCCCACCAGGGCACAAGGAGCACATTGTGATCAGCGCCGCGTGTGGGGACCGGCGGCTGCCGTCAGCCTGGGACATCCCCGCCAACGTCCCGCACACCCACCACAAAGGGCCACTGTTCTCCAGCAAAACACCAACCAAAGCCGGGAACTGGGAGCGCCCGGTGCTGCGCGCCCTGAAAACCCTGCTCCAAATCTGCTGCTTGGGCAGCGAGAGATACCTTCACGTAGAGAGAGTCACCTTCACACAGTCAGCTCCAGCACTTTCAGTCTGGCAGAGCTATTGCTTAAGATGGGTGAAAATATGCTAAATGCGCATTAGATAGAAACAAAGAATTGAATTTGTTCTCTTATGGTAATTATCTTTTTGAATGGCTTTGACTTTGTTGGAACGGTTCCAAACCTGTCGCATTTCTGAATTTTGATACAGCACAAGCTTTCCAAATTTCGGCTTCTGCATCCCAGCAGTGTAAGGAGAATCACAGAACGGCCTGGGTTGCAAAGGCCCACAGCGCTCATCCAGTCCCAACCCCCTGCTGTGTGCAGGTCACCAACCAGCAGCCCAGGCTGCCCAGAGCCACATCCAGCCTGGCCTTGAGTGCCTGCAGGGATGGGACAGAAGAGATGGTCCAGCCCCTGGCCAATGCCACTGAAAGTCAATGGAAGTAAGACACAAATCTTTGCATACACTTTAGAAAATTCTTCTCAACATCATTAAATTGCTGTAATACTTATTGTTATTGTACTCTCTAATTGCTAACGCCTTGTAACATGTCTCTGCGCTTGGGAAGAGCACCACCGTGTTTGTGTATTGCATTATTAGAATTAATGTTCAAATAAAAAAACAGCAACAGAATGAAAATACATTGGAATAATTGCAAAGAGACAAATAGACTTCCTAATTCTAGGATCTGACTTAAAAGCAAACTGTTTTTATTCTCCAAGATTGAACTGTGGCACTTAGCTTCCCTACTGCATGCCTAAACAGACATCTGCTGTATAAGTCATTAAAACTTAAACAGCCAAGAAAAGAACAAAATATTTGAAGGTATTTGCGTTTTATCACATGATTAAAATTTTTTTGATTAGAACACATCTTCTGCTTAAGATCTCATATTTTTCCATGCAAACTGTTGCACCTATAAAAAGATATTTGCAAGATGTATCTGTGCCGCAGACTGGTTCCGCAACCACACAACAGCAGGAACACGTGTCCATTTCCACAGGCGGTAAATCCCTATTTAAATTCTACAATCTCTCTCTCTCAAAGCAGCGCTGAGCCCACCTGCCAGAATGTCAGCTGCTGCTCCGGGGATGGTTTGCATCCACACACACATGGGTCCCCACAGGACCCCCACAAATGGAGGAGGAGAAGCAGAGACCCGGGGAGATGAGTTAATCTGTGGTCTGAGATAATGCTGGGTACACATCAGAAGTGGTCAGGGGATCACATTAGGCCCCTTTGGAATCTTAGAGGTGGGTCTTGAGAGATCCTGCTCAATATGAAGATACCTAAGCTGTTGGGGGAAGACATGAAAGCGCCACTGACATCTACTTCTTGTGAGACTGCAACCAACACAACTCATCTGTGAAACCCTTCAAATGTAAGCAAGGCCAGCAACGCCTTGGGGAGTTTTGGGGTGTATAACAAACTGACTTATTTACATATCGATGCATAACTTTGTTGTTTTAAACATAGTGTTGTAGAAAGGTGTTCAGATCTCAAAGACAGATCACAGAATCACAGAACGGTTGGGATGGAAGGGACCTCAAGGATGATGAAGCTCCAACCCCCCTGCCACACGCAGGGCCACCAACCTCCCCATTTTATACCAGCCCAGGCTGCCCAGGGCCCCATCCAACCTGGCCTCCAACACCTCCAGGGATGGACGGGGCATCCACAGCCTCTCTGGACAAACAGATCTGGTGTTCACTGACAGCCTTTCCAGATGGGATGATCCTAAGAGAAAATAAAGGGTTGGAAACCACGACTTTCACAATTTCTTCCCACCTCTTTCAGACGCCTGAAACTTTCAGAAACTATAGATTATCCCTATACTTGGTCTAGAACCAATAATGCCTACTGAAACAGTGAAATAATTAATTGTGTAATGCAGGACCAGAATTAAAAATGAAAATGCAATGCTAGACCTTTCCTCCCGAGCTTCCAACAGCACGAGTGGAGCTCTCCCAGTCAGGCAGCACACGCCCATTAGCACGTCTACGGGCCCCCCAGCACAGTGGGCACTATGCACCGCTGTTTGTGCATTGCACACATCTCCATTTGCCCGGGCTGCTCCTTGTGCAGCGCTCCATTCTGAACTCGGAGCGCTCTGCCAAGACCAGGGTGCTCACATGATGTGAGCTGCCACACAATTCATACATAATCTGAATGCGGCTTTCTTCGTGGAACCATTCCAATGCTAAGAGCAATGCTAAGAAGAAGCAGTAGACAAAATCTGCCTCCAACAAATTAAAACCCCCTCCCCGGTATGCATACAAGTTCACACCAGTCAGACTGTGTAGATTAGCAGCACAGTGAAGGGACCTACTTAGAAATGGACACACATGTTGGAACGCAATCTGGCACGAGCATTTTATGCAAAGTGAGCTTTTGGAGTCGCATGGAACTGTATTTTTTCCTCCTGCTGCTCTTGTCTCTGCCCATTGGCAGTTTTGACATGCATCATAATTTTGCAGTCTGCTCGTGATGTTGGAATCCGGTCAGGGAGCGTACCAGGATCCTAAATCAGCCCCCGTGATTTGTGCTGCAGTGAGTGAGCGCGCGTGAACCTCAAGGTTGGCATCGCTGCCAAGACACTGCTCGTGCACCAAAAGCAAGCTGAGCCCCGGGGAGAGGAGAGATACAAATGAGTCCTCGGAGACCTCCTCCAGCTGTACCGCACATTTGCAAGGGCAGAGGAGCGCGTTGCTGTGCATTGCGGCTGCCTTTGTGCCCGGGTTGCTCCAGGCAATAGCGAGCTTGCAGGCTGGGGAGCCCCACAGCCCCTTGCTGGGAGGGCAGGGGGTGCAGCAACACAACGCCAAGCCCTGGCTATGGGCAGGGTGGGAGCAGGGGGTGCACGGCCACCAAGCTCAGCCTCCAGACAGCCATCCTTGCTAGAGCAAGGCAGAACCAGCACCTCAAGAGCAGCACCCTTATGCCTGCTTCACCAAAGCACGTGAGCATCACAATTTAGGAAGGAGCGAGATCTCCCTCTTGCTTTAATTTGGCCATACATTCTACTTGTATTCAACAGCTGCGGAATAGGCAAAAACCTCTCCCTGGATGAATCCGCCTCAGAAATTCCACCCAGTGTCTTCATGGTGCTCTGCCCTTGGGGAGCTCCGCTGCTCTCGTGGCAGGGGGAGCACAGGGCCTGACAGGGACTCACAGCCACGTAAGATAAATAAATCCTTGAAAATCTAATAGCCTCCAAAGTGACTATACCCTGCGATAAAGCAGTAAATGAAACACGCCGTTCCCAGTACAAATAATTGCCTTTGTTTTCATCGTTTTGCCAAGTGCGTTGCGGGAGGCTGTAGAACAGTGTGAGTTTTTCTGATCTATAATCAGACAGTTCATAAAAATCCTAATGGAAATGAAGATTTTGCTATTTGGAGTGGTCAAATTTCCATTTTCAAACACATCACATTTTAAAACCCAGGTTGGCATTTTGGTTTGCTGAGAGTTTTAGGATAATAGCAAATTACACAGAAAATCTACCAATTCTTTGTCAAGTGAACTATGCAAAAAAGAACCATTAGTTCATAGTTCATCTGTGAGATGGGAAGACATCCTGAATAATAATTTTGTGAGACTACGAAGGGCATTTATTCGCAAATAACGCTCACATCTTGAGAATTAAGACTGCCCCTGCTGTCTGTAAAGCCACTGCACTCAGCTTTCATGCAAATACATTGGCTGAATACATTTATTTTCCCCACCAGAAGGATGGGAACTCCCTGTCCCACCCAAGAGCAGCTCGTGCCTCACCATATTGGGGATGGGGAATTCCACGGGTCCCCCTTGGCCGCTCACCCTGCCCAGGCTGCAAGCAAGATGCCACCATCCATTCTCAAAACTCAGCTTCTGCACCAGTTCCCTGCCACGTTTACAGGTCTGTGCTTTGCCATGGCCATGATCTTTACTCCTGTTGAAAGAAAAAAATGACAGAAGCACAACTCAGGCAAAAGAGAACACATTCTTTTACCCTGCATTCTATGCAAAAGTTAAACTCTGTGGCATAGAGGAGGCTCCCAAGGTAGAGCTCTGGGTCCTGTTATTTAGGAAATGAAAACATACCTGGAGCACATTACGAAGAAAAGGTACAAAAGATTGGTTAACTGAATTAATCCACTTTTTCTTTCCCTTAATAACAGCGCCCTGAGGCATAACCCATACAGAAAATCGTCTGTGACTCACACTTTGAAGTGAGCATGGAAAAGGGATCCCATCGGGAATTTGCTGCATTTGTTACAGCACTGGGATACATTCATCTGTAAATAAATATATTTTTGCTTTGGGGATCTCAAATGATCTTAAATGCGATGTTTGTAATACGACTGAGCTGAGAGTATTCCTATTACACAGAGAATTGAAATGCTATTAATACTTCTGTGTAAGTTTGTTGTAAAACATGAGAAATCACTCTTATCTTCATTTTATGATCCTATGACCTATTTGGGAGCCCATCAGGAATTTGTTTTTTCTTTAACAGTCAGAAGAAAGCTAGTAATTGCCAGTGGTAGCATCTCTGGAGACCTCCCCCAGCAGAGCCATTTTTCACCAGTGCCACCCCCAGCACCCAGCCCATGGCTGCAGCTCCTCCTGGAGCACCAGGCATGGCAGTGCCCAGCACCCAGCAGTGCTCAATAGCAGAGACTCACGTGCTGCACTACGACTCCAGAAAGTTGCAACCACCAAAGTGTAAATCCAACGTATTTATACACGCCTCAAAAAAAAGGTGTGAGCTGCTCCTGTTGTCCCCTCTCCCCTTAGGCTGTGTAGCTCACAGGTATTCCTTAAAGGTAGAAATGAGACACCGTGGCTCCCCTTGCTATCAGGTTTGTGGTGCAGATGAAGTTCCAAATATCAAGTTTGTAGACCAGATCTTTCCAGATTTTCAGCTGAAAATACAAGATCTAATTACGGGGACATTTCCCCCTGTGGTCTGACTCACACGGAAAAAGGTGAAAATGGAGTGGTTCCCTGACCTACTCTGGAAGCAGATATTTTATTCTACCCTATTAAACAAGCCTTCTTACTCTGAGTTTTTTACTGGATAGCAGCCAAATCTAGGAAGACAAAAAGCATTTCCTTGGACAGTCTGACCTTTCCCTTAACTTCAGCGGCATCTGACAGCCTCTGAAAGTCCTCGCCACCACTGAACCCAAGGGCTTTACCCTAGGAGACAAGAGGAACCTCCCAGGAGCCTCCACTGGGTCCCAAATGGGCAACCAATAAAAACGTTTGCAAGATGAGTTCAGAATATCATGGCATTTAAAAGAATCATCAGTTCAGCTTGGGCATAACAGATTTTGTAACGACCATAAACGAGTCTCAGAGAATGCTGGGCTCTTCCATATAGTTCCATTTTCCCATCCCCTATTTACTGTGCTAGTAACCAACAGTAAGAACTCTTAAAAGATGCGGGGACAGAGTATGGGAATTTTTCTTTTCAATGAGCAAATCCCTGAAAGGTGGACGTTTTGGAGCAACTTCACTGTGCCTACCAAAAAGAAGGGATGCTACCTGCTTAGATACACCTCGCATCCCCTCTGAACTAGGAGCATGCAGCACTTCATCATCTGAGGCGGCCTCACAATTAAGATCAGGTGCCTAAAAGAGGACTGAAACCTCCCACTCCAAGTCCATTTGCTTCTTTGAGGACTAGAGTAAGAACGGAGTATGGCAGGGTAGAGTAGAATAGAACGGAAGAGAACGGAGTAGAGTAGAGTAGGGTAGGGTAGATCACAACACAACACAACACAACACAACACAACACAACACAACAGTTGTAAGGGACCCTCAAAGATCATCAAGTACAACTGCCATCGTGTTTCCTTCTGCAATATTTCTTGCTTCCCAGAACACCTATGAGGCTACTGATCACATAACGGCATGCTCTACGGTTTCACCTACCAGAGGAAACAGCATGAAAATTTCCTCAAGCCACGTTCACAACAGTAGCAAGCGTGAAAAGTGACCACAAGGTGGTCAGACTGAAAAGAGCTGACGCTTCAAAAGGACAAACTGTGCCATTTTTCCAAGGAAACCGGGGAAGCTCCATGGAAGTTGAATTGCTTGCAGGCAAAGCCTGCTGCTGGTCTGCAGCCCCTTTCCTGCCAGAGCCCAGTAGGACCCATCCACACCAATGTGAGGCTTTGTCAGGAATCAGGCTCTGAATTTCCCTGCCCACCCAGCAATTGGATCTGGTTACTTATCAGCTCATTGAAAAAAAACCAAGTGTCTTCCTGCAATTTTTGCCAGCAGAGCTTCCTCATTTATCCCCATATTAAAGATTCAGCCACCGTGCATTAAATGAACCCATTCCACTGGCAGGTGCTTGCTGGTTTTTAGGTTTTAAACGGTACCATTACTACCATTTATAAGGATAACATCACAATTAAGAATGTATGAATAATTTAAAAATGAGCAAGTAGCTTTTAGTTTCACACCCTGCCTGCTGAAGAGGTTTTAAAATGCAGGGTCTTTATTTTATTGCAAAACACAGGCTTGCCTTGGTAAAAGGGATGAGAAGTTACTAATTTCAGGCTTTAGCTCAAACCCTTTAATCTGACAAATAAGTGCCTTCGGTGAGTACTCTGTTATCTCCTAGAGCCCCGGCAGAGCTGTTGGCAGCCTTTGTCTCAGTCTGAGAGTCTTACCTTATCCTAGGTGAGCCAAATGAGACAAAGGGGATGCCGCCAGAGAGCATCCCTGGCTTAATGGAGCTTTTCTTCTTAAATCCTAACTCGTACTCTCGGCAAATATGACGGAGCAGGCTCGTTTCGTCGCAATAAATAATGGTATATCATTAAAATTCCATTCCGTTGTTGAGAACAGTGTGATAAACTGTTTGCGAATTGGTAATTCTATTTATTAAAAACAGGGGCATTAATTTTGACACGTTGAATTATAACGCAGACAAACAGATCTTGTGTTTTAATTAAACGCTCCCGTTTGATGAGGTTCTTCATATGAAGATTTAACGCCGGGCCGCGCGCTGAGCAATGGGCTGCAGCCCCACTGGGGTCCCGCTGCCCATGGGCTCCGGGCAGCCCCAGTGCTGATGGAACGGCCCCACATCCTGCACCCTCTCCTCCTCTTCCTCCTCCTCCTCCCCGCCATAACGGGGCTGTTTGACCACTGCTACTTTTCTTATTTCCTAATGCTGAAGCAGAGCTGAATATTTAAGGAAAAAAAAACAACCAAAAAACAAAACAAAAAAAACAACCATACTGCTTTGAGGTTTCTTTCACATTAAGCTACATTTAATATTCATTCCACATTTTTTTTCTATTAATTAAAAGTAAACCGTGTATTGTATGGTACATTATCCCTCTAACAGCCCCATGTGGAGATCATGAAGTGGAAGACTAATGGTGTAGACTTTAGCATTTAGTTTTAACCAGAATAATTTACATATCTGTGAGAAGAGTCCGAGGCATGTGTAAATAAGCAGAACTCTGAGATATCAAGACCCTTGCTTAGTTTACTACGGACTGGAAAGCCACGGGCTGTGTATTTATTCCATCAGTCAGCTAATTTAATGAGACTTTATACGGCGTCTATTTCTGCGGAAGACACAGAACTTATTATTAAGGAGAGGCATGTGGCAGTAAGAAAAATGTGTTTGTTTGCTTTTTTATTCTATTACCCCCAAGTAGCAAAGGTGATTCTATTCACTGTTCATTAAAGTTTACCTTTATAATTTATCAAAGGGGACCGATATCAACAGCTTTATGCTGAGATTTCAAAATTCAGGACTGATTAAAATCTAATATAAAAGGCCACAGATTTGGGGTGGGTTTTCAAGAAAAATAGCTTCCCAACTTGAAAGTACGGATTTCATTAATGTCCTTCTCTATTAGAAGGACTATGAAACACGTTAGTGGCATTTTCACTTCAAACTCCACATGGGCCTTTCCACGTAAGTTTCAAGAAAAGGAAAGTTCTGTTAGAAAGCTGAGAAAACCGCACAAGAGAAACGGAGACAGCTTGCACAAAGCCAATACTCTGCACAAATACACCCCAGCCACAGCCAGCACACATCTCTGATCTGCCATGCACAGCCATGGACAGAATGCATGCTGGTGCACACCTTTGCTGATCACAGCCAAGATGCACACGTGATGAAAAACACGTGCAAAAGCACCTGTGTAACAAACAGGGCACAAGGGAAAGCCATTCCAGGAACGTGGCAGCAAAGCTGGCCAGAGGAGCCCGGAGCTGAACACCGTGATCCAACCGAATGGAGAGCATCATCCCTTGACGTGGCATGAGGAAATAACCAGCTTGTCATGGGTGTTCCCAATGGGAATATGTTGGGAATTGACATTTCAAATTCAACTTGTGTCAGTCTTGATTGGATTAACCGTATTCTGGGCTGGGAACAAGAGCAAAAACAGGGATACGCCAAATTCACGAAGTTGGTGACAGAAATACTACTATGGAAAAAATACATATTACACGGGTGTTACAAAGCTAGATATTCCAGCTTCCTATCTTGAACTACTGCTTCCCTTTCCAATTTGCTTAGTAATTTAGCCTTGAAAATCTGACTAAAATGGAACAAGAAGAGCTTCCATTCAAATGCAATCAAACCGAAACGACTCTTTTTGTCTTCTGCATTTTGTCAGCAATTGAGAGATGGATGAGGCATCGGCATCACCATCACCAGGAGCCACACCAACACTGCTGCCAGGTCAACGGGGCAAGGCAGCACCCTGCTTCTCTATGAAAGGACTACAACAAGCACTATGGCCAATCATATACAGAAAGATTTGAGGTCTTTCTTCGCTAGAAAAAAACTGGGGGAAATTGAAGAGTTGCCTTTTAATCATGGAGAAGTCCTATCATTGCAGATGTGGTTCATTTTTCTGAATTCCTGAATTCCTGTTTCAGAAAATACGAAATCACAAAGATCCTCCAAAAAAAAAAAAAAAAAAAAAAAAAAAAGGCATAAAAATGATCTGTGCAGACACGACCTGGCATTCCATACATACAACTCACCTGAACATCATTTCTCTAACTGCCCCCATGCTGCCCCCATGATGCCTACCAGGCCCCCAGGCCCGGTACCCCTCCCCTCATTGCCATGGATCATAACACCCAGGAAAGCACGCTTGCTTTCCACACACGTAGGGCTTTCAGCACTGTGGCTTTGCACAGCAGGGAGTTCCATAAGACAGTCACCTTAAAAGCAGTTTTTCCCCAAAGGCTTGAGCAAAACTTTTGTGTATCCTTATCCTCATCTTGCTCCTGCACAGAAGGGAAAGGGAACGGAGCTTCCCAGTCCGTCTCTGCTACGTGATTAGTCCCATGAATCTCATTAGAAATAATAAAAATATGGCCTACTTATGGCTTCAATTAAATGTTTCCTAAGTGAGAAATAATTAAGAATTGCAGGATCCTGTCTGTGAGTCAACTGGAAACCCAACTCCTGTGGGAGGAGCCCACAGCCGCAGTGCACAGCACCAGGCAGCCCCTGCGCCTCCCGTGCCCCCACCTCCAGGCACAAGGCATGCATTCTGCTGTACACCGCAACGACTGGTTTTAAAATGACTGAAGCAGGTGTTAAAAAACATCCATACGGGCAGAGTATCAGTACTGGGATGCTTCTTCAGCACCATACAAGCTTCACTTGCTTGATTTGCAACGTTGCACGCCACGGTTATTTCCCTGCAAACTAAGAGCGTGCAAGGTCCAAATAAGATGGACAAAGAGAAGCCAAGCCAGATACCCTTTTGTTGCAAGGGTGAGGGTGCTCAAATAATACAGGTATCTCATTTGAGTAACAATTGTGGTGCTTTCTGGTGTTTTGCCTTTTGGACACAACAGAAGGCATGAATACCAGCCCATGTATGCAGTGGATTTTATAAAAGCTTCGTGACCACGCTTTTCAGATTTTTAAGCAATTAGTTTGCAGATGTCACTAAATAAATGGCATTCATTCCTTAAGCAGGAACCATACCTGTTAACCATCTCAGCGTATTCTAGCCTTAAAGCTGAGCTTGATGTGCACAGCATGCTCAAAAACTGTACTCACAGTTCAAATGAGCTGGATTACAGACCATGACCACTGAGACCCTCACATGACAAAGCCTTTGTGTAATTAATATGCAGGGTAAAATGCTCCCTGGACGGCTGCTAAAGCGATTTAAATCATGCACATAAAAAATGTAATCACAAATTTAGCATGGTGGACATTGTAGTCACACTGTGCTTGATTGCATAGAAGGTTCCAAGTGTGTTTTAAATGTCCTTTAAGATTGAGATTAGGACTTGTACTTACAAGATGCATATTAATCTAAAACTCAACATTTTTCAGTGTGGGATCACAGTAGGAGAACATTATGGGCAATAGAGGTTCATTCTAATCCCAGTAGGTAATTACACTTTGAAATAATATTCTTTAATTAAATCTTGTTTGCAGTTGATTGATTTAAACACTAAATCTAAAAACCTAAATTTCAGTTTTTATCAATTTTTGATGCTTATTGCACAGAACTTGGGCTTTAATTGATGTTTCTGAAGTTTTTAAAGCTCTTGTCCACCGTGTCCTAGCTGAATTTATTGTAATTACCAGCATCATTCTTTTGCAGTGTAGACAACTTCCACTAGAACCTTGACAATTTCAAGTACTTTTAAAGCGTAAAATGCACGATGCACATTTGCTATGAAAGAAGGCCCGTCTTTTTACCGCAGTTCTTTCATAAAGCATCCCGTCCACACACCGTAAACTCTGTTCAAAGCTCTGGAGAAGGGGCCTGCCTTCCACGCACCTACTGCTGATGCTGATAGCGTGGAGTGCCAGCACAGACAGCAGTAGCTGATGCGGCAGAGGCAATGCCTCCAGCACCAAGACCCGACCTTTCCTGCCCTGCGCTCGCTCAGTTCCAGTTTGAAACCCCCACTCAGGCCCTGCAGCACCTCCCGCACCGACGCTGTGCTTTGCAAGAGGACAGGGTTCCTACTAGCACGGCCACAGAACCACTGAGTCACTGAGGTTGGAAAAGGCCTCTAAGATCGTCAAGTCCAACTGTCAGCGATCATCACCCCACCCACCAAAATGGTGACCTTAGGAAAGCGAAGGAATGCCAGAACGACCCCTTGCTATCTCTCCAAACCATATAAAACACACCCGGAGGTCAGTGGGCACGCACAGAAACACCTGGCAGAAGCTTTTCCCCACCTCGACGCCAGTCTGGGGGCATCTCCCAGAGGGACTGTGCCTGAGGCTCGGGCACTCAGCCCGTGGTGGGGTAGGAAGCAGTGCAATGAATGACTGAGCAGGAAGACGGCCCAGCCACAAGGACAGCATGGCAGAGGGCACGGAAAGCACTTATGCACCCCAAGCAGCCCAAGGAACCCCAGTTTGCTAGGAAGGCTCACTCCTGAGAGACCCCACTGCTCAGCAGCAGGAGGGCCCATGCACGGAGCTGCCAAGTCCACAAGGAAAGGAATACAGCCCTGTATTGGGCAGCAGCCCAATGCCCACCATGGGAAATTACACACGTAAAACTGCAAGCACACCTCAGCAGGGCTGACCTTTTCAGCACACGAAATCCCACACCCAGAACCTCAGCAATGAGTTTCTTGGCTGGAAATGAGCTTTGAAAATGCAGAGTTTCACCCTGGTCTTCCTTTCAGGCTCACATGGGCTGGGAGCAACGGGCCTGAATTCAAATCTCAATCAGCTACATAACGATATCATGTATGTGTCTTAGAGTAAATTAAATTCATGATGCTATATACTTAATAACAGAAAATTCACACCTTACCGCAGCTGCATTTGTCATATCCGAGAAAACGCAAACTACTCTATGGAATGTTTTATTAAGATGACTTCGCTCTTATGAGAAATGATTAAGTCACTGTAAGAGCAAAGTAAGACCACAAGACCTCATTCATTGTAACACTAATATTAATCACACAAATAATATAAGTGTCTTACAGTAATCCACATTCCCTTAAAATATATATTATACATCCTGAGGGCAAACAGTAACACAACTGACTCGGAATAAATCCCTCAAGCCATCCTGGCCAGAAGAAAACCATTTATATTCTGACAGATTCATGTATATTTTGTTATGCGTAACAAATGAAAATATTTACAACACTATCAGAGCTCAAGAAAAATTAAGTCTCACTAATCAATATATTTCAAGCATGAATTGAAGCCCTCTCCAAATCCGACAATGTCCTCAAGAATTAGCATAAAATAATCAGGCGTCCTTCCATCCATTTAGCTGTAGTCAGTTATTATCACTGTATTTAATCTTAAATTTCTTAAATTAATTATGTCCCCATGCTGGCATAAAGGTGAGCAAAACAAGGAGCCTCCAGGTGCTCCACGAACTTCTTGGCAACGAAATGGTTCAAAAATGTGTTCATCTTCTCTAAGTGACACTCTCTGCTAATTCACTGCAACAGTATGGGAAAACAAAAACAAAGAGCCCATGATTTCACTGATGGCAGCGGTCCGTACAGGCGCAGAACGGCGCCTGCACTGAGGAGGCTGGAGGTCTCCTGTGTTAAATACAGCATGCTCTTTTTACCCAATGCTTCCCTTTTTGCACTCAGATCAGATTCCTGCAGGTGGGTCACACGAGTTCCCCTCTGAACTCATTCCTCGAGCCCCGTTCTTCGCCCCATAGAGCCTTCCTCCCACCCCACAGCCACCAGCCCCATCTCAGCAGCCCCACACGGGGCCACCTGTCCCTCAGCCCGGCGCACGCTGCTGGTGCACGTTTTCCTCCCGTGACCAGGTGCCCCATGCCCTGCAATCGCAGCACATTGCTCCTGGGGCTCCCCACGCTTTGTTCAGTGCCTCTCTCAAATCTCGTCACAATGGCGGTGCTATTCCTGCTCTAACATGACTAAAAACTGACTATCCATCCTTAACCCACGCAGTTCCATCTCCTGGGGGGCTTTCAAGGTGAGGTTGGACCAGGCCCTGGGCAGCCTGACCTAGCTGTGGTGTCCCCGCTCATCACAGGAGAGCTTTGCAGGTCTCTTCCAATGCTAAGGATTCCACGATCCTAGAATTCCCCCTCTTATTATCTGCAAGAAATTAGGTGAGATGCCAGTCACGCAGATACTACCATAAAAACAATATTTCCCACTTCCTTTCCAGGGCCACATTCTATTTACCTTCATTCACCCTCTCTGACAGACTTATCAGACAAAAAGGTGCAAACAGATGCAGTCATTATAGACCTGAGCCTGTGGAAACTCAGCATGAGGTCAACTGCTGCAACAGAGAGGTACAGAACCCTTCCCACCCAGTTTCCCCCTTGCAGTTCCAGGATGACCTCCAATGCTGCAGGACCCAGCATTTAGTCCACACTGGACTTCTACCAATTTTGGACCTCCAGAGAGCGGTTTCTTTCTGCCTCCCATCCCAGGAACTAAATCTTGAACAGGCAACAGCAATGCAAAACAGAAGCATTCTGCATATTGGAGCTGGGTAGGGACGTGGTCAGTGGACGGGATAGGGTTGGATTGATGATCTTAGAGCTCTTTTCCAACCTTAATGATTCTGCTGTTCTACGATACTGCCCAAGAGCATATGGAGAATATTACTCCTGCAATGCTCCAAGACAGCTGAAATTGTTTCTCATGAAATTTTAAGAATCTTTTCATTGATATCCAATATGCAGATCTATACAGAGATATCTTGCTCTCCATGAATGCCTCCACGTGCAGCAGATATGTTGTAGACGTTGCTTTGTCTATGGAAAATGCAAAAATCCCAGACTGAGCAGTCACACTCCGAGTTCTACCTGTACTTCAGCCAAATGCTAATTACAACTAATTACTATAGCTTGGGATGCATTAATTAACGCAAATGAATGCA
The DNA here is from genome assembly GCA_035772895.1 of Perdix hodgsoniae. Lineage (NCBI taxonomy): Eukaryota > Metazoa > Chordata > Aves > Galliformes > Phasianidae > Perdix > Perdix hodgsoniae. The sequence goes on along the minus strand of JAPSGF010000118.1, from coordinate 783,566 downwards.
TTAGTTGGTTTTAAAATGAAGTTTGTTTAAACTTTCTGTAAATCACATCTCAGCCCAGCTCGTTGTTCTGAAGCATGCAGCAGGGCTTGGGCTCCTTCCCTGCAGGGGATGCAGGACCAGAAGAACCATCCCTACTTCTCCCCCTGAATGCAGACCAGGGAACCATCTCATTTCACAGCCTGCTCCTCTCCCTTGCGTTAACCCATGGAACAAGTGCAGGAAAGGACTCCTGGAAGGATTTGTGTCATTCTGTCTGTAAACATCATGGGTGGCAGCAAGCAGGGATGGCTTTGTGTAAGGAACTGAGCTCTGTAAGCATGTAAGGGATGCAAAGGGTCAGCAGATGTTAGAAGAGAACAGCCATAAAGAACTTTTGGCCTATGAACATCACGCAGCTACGCTGCTTTAAAAACAACAATTAAAAAGTCCTAACTTGTAACTGCTCTGAGCCCTCTGTTCAGAATATGATTAAACACAGCAGCAGAGGACAACCTAGGCAGAACTCTTTAAATAGCACAGGATTTATAATTTCAAAAGTGCCCCAGCGCTTCCCCTGCAATTGGTTATGAGTGCTGACCTGGAGGTTTAGAGACACCAGGCTGCCTGTCCATGCCAGCAGCGTGAAGGTGTCATTTGTGCCAAGGTCATCAGCATTGGTGCAAAGGAACCGTGTGGGGCAGCGAGGGAGGCAGGCAGTGGGGGTGGTACAGCAAGGGAAATCAAAAAAAGGAAGGGGAAAAAAATCAACCACCACCACCTCCCTGACCAGAGCAGATTGTGCAAGTCAGGAAAGGGGCAGCAAGAAACGAGGAAGCAAACCAGAAGTCACCTTCCAGACACCTAAACTGCTTTTCATGGTGGTTGGCAAAGGGCTCACATGCAGGAGCTCAGGACCTTAAGTGCTACAGGGATCCTTGCTCACGCTGACAGCATCTGCACACCCAGCAGGGCAGCTTGCTGTGCCTGCTGCCGGCTCTCCAAAGTGTAGGACCATCAATAGTGGTTTACCTCTAAAATGCCTTTTTGTTTTGTTTTGTTCCCTTTGCACTGACGCTCCTCCATCCTCTTCTCTCCCAGCGGCTCACAGACTGCCCTCAGACCCACAGGCAGGGACGTCACAGAGGATGAAGGAGTGCAAGACTGGAAATCCCAATTCCCTTCCCCAGGCTTGTTGCTTTGGGTAATTCATAGAACCATTCAGGTTGGAAAAGACCTCTCGGATGGCCCAAGCCCAACTCATCCTCCTGCGCCCAGTACCCACATCCCTCAGGGCCACATCTCTCTGGGACACCCCAGGGATGGCCACCCCCCACTCCCTGGGCAGCTGTGCCACTGCCTGACTGCTCTTTGGAGAAGGAACTGTTCCTCTTACCCAGCTTGAACATCTCCTGGTGCAACTTGAAGCCATCACCTCTCATCCTATTGCTGTTACCTGGGCACAGAGGCAGCCCCCACCTCCCCACAGCCTCCTGTCAGGAGCTTCAGGGAGCCATGAGGTCTCCCCTGAGCCTTCTCTTCTCCACCCTGAGCCACCCCAGCTCCCTCAGCCACTCCCCACACATTCCTCCAGCCCTCTCCCCACACCTCACCTGTAAAACGGGACTGGTGCTCCCTACCCACAGCTGAGTGCAGCCCCATAGGCGGCCATGCCACACACAGAGACCCCCAGCACCCCCCAGTACGGGTCACCCTGCAGCCTTCTCACTGTGCTGGGCAGAGCCCAGGGCTGGGGGCTGATTTTGGTGTCCACAGCATTGGGCTCCAAAGCCCCAGGCCTCCACAGGAAGGCTGACTGCTGGGTTTTCAATTAGACGGTGTTTTAGGGATACAAAATTGCAATATTCCTTTTCTACACCTTCCCATGCACTTGCAGAGCAACCCATTATTAAGCTATTAATCACCTCTTTCAATTAATTGTTCTAAAATGACCCGGGCTTTAGTAGTTGTGTTGCAATTGAAAAGCTCACTTATTTTTGGAAAGGTAAAGTTGCAGACGGTGGTAATTTGAGACAGCCGAGCTATTAGCCACTGTTTAGAATCTCAATTACTCTTAAGAAGGATAATTACAAATAAAGCAAACTTGTGATCCCACATCAGTGAGAACAGTTCTTTCCCCCTTTATGGAATATACAAGCAGTTTTTCATCCACCGGATTTAATTTCCACATGAAAAATTGACCTTAACAGTATGAAGTATGGCTACAAGTAAAAACTGTGTTTTCATTGAAGAGAATAAATGCATTTCCTGAACGCCGGCTGTTAAAGCTAATTGATTTATTGGCTCTCTATATAGTGTACTATTGTCTTTGCACTCATGGGACAAGGAAGCTCTTGAGAACAGAACTAAATTCTGCCACTGCAGCATGACAGCTGAAGAGGGCTTTTTCTTTTTTTAATATAACGTGCAAGTTTCCAGTGCTAACAGAAACCTTTCTAGGGCGGGATGCACCCACAATGGATGCGGTCTTCCAACACTGCAACAGCACTGGGAAGCAGCAGCACGGGCAGCGCGTTGCTTCCTTTTAATCAGAGGGCTTCCAGTGTAAAGTATTTCTGTTCAAGCAAATGCAAAGCTCTCGTCAAAAGAAGGGAAATAGCAAACTCCCCTCATCGTTTGTTTGGATTTTTATTTTTATTTTTTTTTACTTCACAGACAGCAGTCAAATATTCAGGAGGAAGTCATATTTCTCCCTGCTGATGAAAACAGCTTTAAAATTCATGGAATAGCCAAATATTTGTTATTATCTCTTGCTTTTAGGTTTTATGTAAATGAGTGCCCATAAGATGAAAGCAAGCGCTTGGTAGCAGGTGGGAGCCAACTCCCATAATCATACCAATAAAAAAGCCCTGAGGAAAAACAAAATAAAATGAAAAATCAATACAAGATGTTGTTCTCCAGATATGCCATTACAACGCAGCGTTCCAGAGCCACACCACTGAGCTCATCAGAGGGTGATCAGGGCAAGCCAGGGGACAAATTCTCCCCTCTTGTGCGTGCAGAAATCCTCATGGCACGGGATGGGGACAAAAGAGAACTTCCATTCCCACCGATAAAGGAGTGATTTCCACCCCCAGACCACGTGGGCCACCTCTTGCTCACGGTCTGCATCCCGTGCAGCGACACCTCTGCAGCAGTGAACACATGGATGGGCAGTGCGTCAGCCCCAGCTGCTCTGCACAGGGGAAATCACCCCATGCATGGGCACCTGTGCTGCTCTGCAGACACAAAACACATTTTCGAGCAGCAAATCACCACATCCCTGCCCTCTCTTCAAGCCTCCCGCCCTCTCAGGACAGCAAAGCGGTCACTGTCTGAAGGCTGGTGATACCTACACGAGCCTTTGCTATAGCAACACAGCACATCCGCACGCAGAGCTTCCCCCAGTAACCATTAGTGCTTCACCTATTCATTCCTTAAAGCATCAGCATCTCATCAAAATCAAGTTTTAAGATCCCGACTCTTATCACAGTTAGTACTCATAATCCTTTTTCCAGAGGAGGTGTTTCCAAATCATGTTAAATCTTTCATCTTGATTAATTTCAAGGTCTTTGCTGAATCAAATGAGATCTTTTTTAAAGCCCCTCTCTTGCAGCTTTTCAGGCTCTTAGCCAACCCTGCTCGCCCGGAGCATCCAGCCAAACGACGGGAGTGCTTCGTGTTCAGTCAGATCTGGAGCTCCAGGTCTGAGGGAACGTGGTAACAGCCACCCTTCCATTGTTCTAACGCAGTCAACAGTTTAAATTATGAGGATTGCTGAAGTCTGACTGTTTTGTCCTATGGATTACCAGCAGCCATACGACCTTGAACGCAGACGAGTCGACTCACCAATTTCTATGGTTCAACAAAATAGCAAATCTAGCACAATTTTACCAACCCTGTCTGATCTGGGGACATCACAGTGCTCTAAATAAGGATAAAGGTCCATGTCAGACCCGCTCCACAGCACCAGAGAAGTTTATCCTAGGATGGGGAATCATCTGGGAGTGCTACTGAGCTGCCAAAATGGCACAATGCCCCAGATTTGCCTCCAACGTACCAACGACACAGAACAGCACTGACCCTCATTTAATTCATCCCTGAAAGAGTCGGAAACCGAGGAAAAGGTGAAGAGGAAGAGCAGTTAACCTCTGGTGACCAAAGGTGCACTCGATCTGTTATTTTGTATTCTATACTCTTCAAAGAGCAATATAAACAGAATTATTTATGCCCGGCAAAATGTTGCTTAATTACTTATGCACCACTGTTTGCTTGTATTTTAAGCTCTCTCTACCACCCACAGGCAGACGTTAAACAGCTGCTAAAAGCTAGCTTTAGTCTTGCCTGTTTGAAATTAGCATACTTGAGCTTTGAAAAAACTTTGTTGCCAATTTACATATGCATAGAGACTGATATTTAGACTCACCATATGATATGTCCCTCAAGAGCTTTTCTTATTGCCTCCATCCTCAGGTCTCAACCTAGAGACTGTAAATCTAGCAGGTGATTAATTCTATACCCTTGAGAAACTAGCAATTAGCACTTGCAACCAGTAAAAAATTGTCATTTCAAAACCCTGTTTACTATGCCCATGTATTTTCTATGAACTCACAGTTAACTCTAAATAGATGGGTATGGCAATAGATTTGCAGCCTATTCCATCTCTTTATGGAAAAATATAATATAGCTCCCAGCTAATCAACCTATTAAACACACCGAGAGGGATTAAATAATTGGCATTCCTTTTTTCGTATATATAAAATGGGAAGATGTAGCAAGCATGGAAATACTCTACATGATGTTTTATGTTAGCAGACCTTAATCAGCTCATTTCAACACGATGACTTTGTAGGGTTTACCTGTTTTGTGTCAATTCTTATCTCTGATAGCTGAAATTACCGTACTTCCAGATGTTCTTATGCATTATTGAGGTCTTCCGCAGTAGATGCTGGAAAAGGTAAGATAAGGTTTTATTTCTTTGTAGTAGTCACAACGCTGAGATCAAAGGCAGCAAAGTGCAGTGCTTAGTATTGAAAACTACGATGAACTTCACATTTATTTTCAAGTAGAAAAATCTATCACAAAACTGCTCATCAGTCCTTAACTGTTTCAAGTGTAATCCACTGCACCGCCGCAGAACGGTTTGGAGATCTGGGGGTGCTTTTTCTAAAAAAGAATAATAATAATCATCATAAAAATAAATCATTTTTTAAAAAAGGATGCTTTAATACCCACTGAACGTGCGGCCATCGGCAGCGTGCATGACAAAACACGGCACACAGCACAACGTGCCTCCCCTACAGCCCCACTGAAAGCCTGCCTTGCAGGGAAAGGAGTGGATGCGTGGACCTGGGGGAGCGGGGTCCCTTTCCCTGAATGATCCCACTTGAGTGTTTCCTCTGAGCTGCACAAATCTCTGCTAAACGGCACTTTTCTGGCGGGGGGAAATGCTGCTGCTCCTCCCCAACCTGAGAGGGGCTTTGGGGGAATTCTGGATAATACATCCGGGTAAACTTTGGCGTAAAATGACTGAAGCCACATTTCCTGCATCTTCTTTGGAGAAAGCAAGGATTTAGTGGTGAATGTGAAAACGGTCACCGAAGGGAAGATGACTTCTCCCTCCTCCCCAACCCCCAGCACATGGGGGGCTGCTGCAGCGCCGGCCGGACCTTCTTCCCACTAATTACATCATCAGATGATCCTACTGTTAAAACCAGCCGCAGAGTACCTGTACACAACCACATCCCTGCTTCTAATTACTATTTTAGTCTCTTTTTCCTTCTGACACGTTGGTGATAGATCATTATTTTTTCAGCAATTTGTTCGCATTTATATGCAATATAATTGGATCTGATTAATTATTATGATTAATGACTGCAGAATTTCCTTGCAAAGCTATTAATACTGGTAGTATCAAATGAAAGACATGGACAAATTAAAGCCAATGGAGTCCTGTTGCTTGTACTTACAATGCCGGGGCTGAAGTAACCCTTTGCTGCTCTCAGCTCCGCAAGAAATGTGAGGGTTTGATGGGTATTTCCCTGCAGACCTGCATGTGTTGGGGGGGGGGGGGGGGGGG
>JAPSGF010000118.1:755169-777411 GCA_035772895.1 Perdix hodgsoniae | reverse complement strand
GGGGGGGGGGGGGGGGGGTGAAAACATAACTACGGGGTCAGAGAGAGATTTAAATTTTAGGTGAACTCATGCACTCTAAATCATATATATTTTTGGATGTATTTTAAATGAGCTCCACAGCATTGTTTTAGAGCTGCACTGATTTGAAGTCAGGGAACTCTGGCCAAAATAAAAGGCTGGGAAATATTTCTAAACAGTACCAGATACCTTTATCCTTTCTTCAGGTCGGGGGTGCAGGAAAACTTGATGATAAAAGCCGTTAATTTCCATTAAATGTCAAATTACAAAATTTCCAAAGGATGTATTTTTTGTGGCGTGTGTTGTATTTTAAATTACACTCCGGCTTAGAAATGGGATATTACATGTAAAAAAGCAAACAACGACTGAGTAGCTTAGGGGATCGACTTTCCTGCTGCCTCTGGGACCTGACTTTAAATCTGTCTTTGAGCAAACTGAGGAAAAATCATTTCAGTCTAATGGCAGCAGCATATAAAAAAATATAAATCAGATAGCGGGAGTTCCACGCAGGTGGCAAAAAGCTTGAGAAGAAAGGAGGGTGCAGAATCAGATGAGTGAAGGTGATTTTGCCTGGATTACTGTAAAGCTCAAAACTCAAAGACTTTGAATGCGATTTTAATCTGTAATAAGTGACAGCAGTCCTCATCAAACCTCGGCAGAAATGAGGGCATTGATATTTCGGGTGCAAAGCTACTGAGAAATTGTGAAAGGGTCTCTGTCAGCCCAACATCAGAGCTGCAGAACGACGCCTGCCGACAGCAGGAATCAAACAAACACCAAACTGGGACTTCTAAAGCGCCTCAGCGTCGGGATTTGGAGGACATGGCAAAGATGGCCGACCCCAAGTTCTAGGAATTTCCCTGTTACTGAAAAATGGCAAGAAGGCGACAGGCATTTCAGAAGGAGAACCAGCGGGCCACCGAGAGTTTTCAAATCATCTCGTTTACATAAATTCCATTTTAAAACGGCTTCTTAGAAAACCAAACGGAAAGGAACCAGCCAAATCACACGTAGCGTTGGTGGCCAGGTGCACAGAAACCCCTACCTGCCAAACATCCTGGTAACAACAAGAAATTCCAAGTTATCGCGATGGAAACTGAGAGCCGCATCGCACAACGATCCGTAACCAACTGTGTGCCTTCTGACACCTGGTTGTGCCATTTTGCAGCTTATACTTACAGGCTGCTTCTGCACTATTTCCATGGGCATGCCGTAAATCACAGAATCACCAAGGTTGGGAAAGACCCACAAGATCATCCAGTCCAACCATCACCAACAGCTGTCACTAAACCATATCCTTCCACATAACATCCGAATGTTCCTTGAACACCTCCAGGGTCGGTGATTCCACCACCTCCCTGGGCAGGGGAATAGGAAAAGCAGCAAACATGCTGTCAGAATCACATTTCTCATGCAATATCTACAGCAGCTCATACAGCAACAACTGTGTGTCACTGCAAATAACATGCAGTTAGGAATAAAAACGAGCTTTCCATGTGTATTTGGGCCCTTTTGTCCCAAAAATAAACTGGGAGATAACACAGGATAATCGTATGTAATGGTTCAAAAGAGAAAGTTAAAGAGTCAGTAATGGGGAGCTTAGTAGTATCATTAAATGAAACACCATTAGAATTCCACTAGGTAAACCCTGGCCGTGGATACACACAGCAGGACGAAACAATTAGGGACTCACACTCAGAAACTGTGCCAGTGCCTCACCTGCCCAACTCCCCACTGCCACTGTTACTCAGAGTTTACACACCAGACCATCAAATGGAGCCGAATTCCATCATGTAATGCACTGAACTCGCAGCAAAGGTGGTTAGCTAGCAAAATAATAGACGAACAGCAGTGCAGAAGGTGGTGCAGTTTCCTTCACCCACATCCCTGTCCCACCAGCCAGGCCACCGCGGAGCCGTGGCTCACTGAGGCACCCTGACTGCCTCTGGGGTTTGTTTTCCAAGATACAACCAAACAAAGCCCTTTCCAGCCTTGGCAGATCAAATGTCATCGTCAACAGAACAGGGGCTTGAATAAATCTGGAGTGTGGTGGCTGATGTGGTTGACATATTCATGGAAGCTCCGGTTAGCTCCATCAGAGGAAACAAGTGATGATGATGAAAAAGGTGCAAGCGGAAAAAGGTGCAAGCAGAATGCCTAATGGACTGCAGCTGTTATTTGCTGGCTCCCAGAAGGGGTGTCTGCAAAAGCATTTGCAAAGGAATGGGTAGGAGGAAAGGGATGGAGAAGGAGAACGGGCAAACAGCCGTGGGATGCTGAAAAGCAAGAAGGCACAAGGCAACAAACTGGAAGCATCCAGCGTGGGCAAAGAGGGACAACTGATGGATATAAACCTGGAGCAGAAGGAAACTAGGTGGGACAGCAAGCAAAACGTGAGGATGGGCTGCTCCTGAGCTGCAGGCTGCCGAGTGAGCGCTGCACAGATTCTGGGGAGCCATTCCTCCCCAGGAACAGGTAACCAAAAAGCTCCCAGCAGCTGAGAAACATGCTTGCCTGTACCAACCCAAATTAACACTCCCTGATCGTCCAGCCTTCGTGTATTTTGCAGAACTAAGAGTGCATTCTTCAGGGGAAAAAAAAAAAAGATGTTAAACCCCTTACAATCCACGACCGCTAATCAAAAGACTTTGCTTACACCAGAAGCAGAACCACTTGCTTACGTTTAAAGATCTGCTTTTACATGTCTTCAATTGACTTTGTCCTCGGGAAACTTAGAGCAGCACCACTGCTCAGTTAGAAGTACATAGGAACCTTCATTTCATCAGCTGCCTTTGTATCTTCAGGCTCCCCTCTGCAGCCAGGTAGGCAGCGTTAACCCATCTTGTATGCAGAAGAGATTATCTGAAGAAGCACACATCTCTAATCTGAAGATGAAAAACAATGTCCTGAGAGCCTTTAAAATGGTTTCGCAGAAAATGAGGGTGAGATTATTTTGTTCTCCTGTTTTCATTTTTCTTGGGGGGGCTTTAATCATTTTTTTTAATAAAAACAGTTGAGATAACTGAAATATCAGTTCAGAAGCCACTGAGGAAACAACATTTAGACCACAGTAATAGAACAGGCAAATGTGAGCATCATAATCTTCCAGCATCTTTTGCCCTGTATTAACAAAACACAGCATCATCAATCTCCCCGTGTTGTTTTTCACCTGACTACCACCTCTTGCCTTGCACACCCCAAGGAGTGTAATTACAGTCACATAACATACGTACGGGACTTTGAAAAGGGGGGAATAAAAATGATTTTCACACTTTGGTAAATGGGCAGAGCCCTGCATTTTCCTTCTTGCAACTTTCTCAAAGTTTTCAGCATTTTTTTTGTTTAACGTAAAATTGCGTACAGTGCTGGAGTCCAATGGCTTGAAGAGTCTACACACAGCTGAATGCAAGCCTACCTATTTCTGCATAACTCCAGGATGAATAAATAGCAACCTCAGACAGAAGACTTACTACGTACATGTATTTCCTTGCTAATAATGTCCTTGAAAGCAAAATATGCCTGGAAAAAGGACATTATATATATATTATATATATATATATATATCCACTGTTGGAAATATCTATCAAAAAAACTGGAAGAGGTGAAACAGATTTATATCCTTACTTTTTTTTTTTCCAGCTGTGAAAGCTAAGAGGTTGAGCACAGCAAGAAGAAGAAATGCAACAACAAAAATAAATATTCCACAACGCTGAAGCAATCTGAACTCTACAGCCATAATTTCCATTATTTCCGAACTCGTAGCACAAAGAGTCCCTGGACCTTAAGCTTATCCTAATTTAAGATAAGGGAAGCTCAAGGAACGTTGTTAATCATCATCTCCTGAAAAGCAGTGCCACATTCATGTGCCACAGAGGCAGAGCAGAGTTCAGTAAGAGCCTCCATTTGTTTCTGCCTTCCCGTTTAAGTACGGATAACATATTACACTTACGGAAGGGAGAAAACAAGCAGGACACAGTAACACAGCCTCACCTCCCAGCCTCTGCTGAGCAGGTGCTGATGCGGCTCAATCACTCATCAGAAACTCAGGCCATAAGCTGATTTTATTGGTGCTCTCAAGGTGGCCCTAAAGCGCGGCAGGAAGGCGTAAGCTGAGAAATGCTCAGAGAACTTCACGTTGCAGCTCCCAGACGATAAAAGAGGGAAGGCATGCAGAGCCCCAGTGCTGCAGGATGTGAGCAGGACCTGCAGGAGTTCCTTCGGTGCGGTGCTCACTCAGGGCAATGAGAGCAGATGCCCACGTGCCAGCACAGCCCCCCAGCAGCCAAGATGGGAGGTGAGATTTGATGCAGAGAGGCGCTCAGAGTCAACCTGCAGCAGTGAGCAAAGCTCCTAATGCACGTGGTTCAGACCGAGGAAGGCACTGCCTGCCCCACGGAGCCTCCTTCCCCAGCTGGAGCTCTTGGAGCTGCTCTGCAATGAGCAGGAAAGGGAGCGCGTGTTTCTCAATGCATACTGCAGTGACTGAAAGAGCAGCCACGTGCCTAAAGCCAACATATTCCAGAGAATTCAAAGAGCTTTGTACTCCTACCATGCACACTACTGTCCGTGTGCTTTCTTCTACCACGAGACCCGTGCAGGATATCAGTGAATTTTATCTGTGCAATATGCAGGAGCTGTCTGAAGACACGCTCTACTTCGGGCTGTGTGTGCAGAGGCAATGCCAACTTGGAACAGCTGAGTGACTGAGAGTATTTCTGCATCTCTAAGGCATGTCTTCTCAGCTTTACCTCGGGGTGAAGCAGCGAGACCTAAAAATCAAGCACTCGATGAGCTTCCATGATCAGGTATTTAAGTTATCTATGGTGGCCTCTGAAAATCTTACAAACAGAGTGTCCATGGTTTATAAAATGGTCGTATCCAGTAGCTACGAAGTCTGATCTGTAACCTGTCCTCTGTTACACAAAGAAAACACTTACTGAAATTCAAGTACATGCTTAAGGCCAGTTAATGGCTATTTTTCCCTCTGTTAAGACAACAAACATCGCTGATAAGGAAGGCAGCTCTTCTCTCCCCCTCATAAAACCAAAAGACAACAGAAATAACTTCATTCTCTCCCTACTTCTCGCAATAAAATGAAAGTAACAGGAAACTGACTATCAAAGTAGAAAAAGGAAGGTGGTTCTATCAGTGTATGCACCATTAGCAAGAGCGTTAATGGGACAATCTATTACAAGACAACTCTTCTACATTTCAGCTTTCACAAACAACGTTAAAAAATTTTAAAGCTTCCTGAAAAGTGCTGCAGGACTGACTGGAGTCTGCAGAACCCACAGCATGCAGAGAAGCTCACGGAGTTCCACCTATTAAACTTACTCAAAAGATGCCCTTCCATGACCTTTGAGGTCCCCCCCAACCCAAGCCATTCTATGATTCCGTGACTTGAACATAACCTAAATTACTTGTGTGGGCAAGAAGTTCCTGATGCTGAAGCCCTCCCTTGTTTCCTAGGTAAAGACCCCAAAGATCCAGCAGCCTTCGGGTGTGTTTTGACTAGATTTGCCTGCACCTTTCCCAGTAGGGCAACAGGAGGGCTTTCCTGGTGGCACAGCAGTCCACACGTGTGTGCATGTATGGGGGGAAGCAGCAGAATTCACACCTCTTCCTGAAACTCCAGCTGAATTTGCATCCCTCAAGCCCAAACTTATCAAAAACAATGCAGATACGCATGCCTACATATATATAAAACACACATCTACAGGTATTTTGCATGGCATTATGAAACCAGATGATATAAAACGTAGAAAATTAAACAGCAAGTGCAATAACACGAGACGCTAAAAGGCGTCACAGCGTTTATCCCCACGGCTGGGATGAGCTGTGCGGCTCTCAGAGGTTACACGTAGCCACGGGGCCAGGAGCACAGAGGGGCACGGGGTCCTGCAGTGAGCGCTGCCTCCCGCCCCGCTGCCTGGGCTCTGTGCAGCCAGCACGGGCTGTTTTACAAAGCAACAAACTGAAAGCAGCTCTGAGGGTTACCGAGCCAAGTTCAAGCACGTTCCTTTCAAATTTCCTCGTAAATAAAAATACATGGGAAAGAGAAGAGCTCGCAGCACCTCGGTGCATCCCTCGAGCATGGTTCATAGCCCCCCGCGCACCGCTCTGGTTTTATAAATTAGAAATCTTGTCATCTTATCGCGGAGACCAGGAAAATTGTGGCAAACTTTATCTGCTAAGTGAACCCTAATAACCTCGACTTTAACTTCAAGAAAATTACACGGGGAAGCATTTCTCAGCCTTGCGAGTTGCGGGAGACAGAATTCTTTCTTTTCTCCCATCTCCCCGGGAGTTATTAACCCTCCTGCAGAGCCCCAGAGACCCCCAGCAGCCGGCACTGCCCACGGGCTCCGAGCAGCAGCCTGCCTTGGCAGCGTATCTGCTGCAAGAGCTTATGGCTCACAGGCTGACTAAAGCTCACAACAGGTGATGGGAAGAATGTAAAGAAAAAAATCACAGTCTTCGGAATCAATAATGTTACATTGCCAGGGTGGTTTCTCATGGAAAATGGTATTTTTGTTTCCAATCAGGTGGATGGGGCTGTTTAATTGCAGTGCTCAATGCCTTGGTCTGCCTGAAAGCAGACCCACTGCTGCTGCAGCAGCCAGGTGCAGTGCTGGTGCTCTCCATGCAGACTGCTCAGAGGTGAGCTGGGCATTTGCTGGTGCTCAACAGTTCCAGCCTTCCTGGCTTTTACATGAGAGCCTTGGAGTGTTGCGTGGATAGTGTGCAAGTATGGAAAACCGCAACTGTGTTCTGGAGCTCAGCTTTGCAGGAAAAACTTGATGCAACCTGTAGTGGCTTGGAAAGGTAAAATTAAGCAATTAAATGTGGCGCTGAAACAAAACTGCTAAAGATTTTTCTGTTATTCGCTAGCAAATTTAGGGGTGTCATCCCACATTTTTTAACAACTGACTTGGCAACACAGCAGCTCTGTGCCTGTACAAACCAACACTGGGCCGACAGCACAGGGGGAATGGTGATGAAATGATCATCAAATGGCCTGGGTTGCAAAGGCCCACAGTGCTCACCCAGCTCCAACCCCCTGCTGTGTGCAGGTCACCAACCAGCAGCCCAGGCTGCCCAGAGCCACATCCAGCCTGGCCTTGGATGCTGCAGGGATGGGGCACCCACAGCCTCCTTTAGCACAAGAACTCTGATTGTCCCATTGACCTTCAACCTCTTGTCCAAAAAACGTTGCTATTTTTGATGAGTCCAAATACCTTTAACATACACAGGGAAATCTGCCTGAACGCTCAGCTGGTCCAACAAGAATTCTCTGAGACTGCAAGGTTCCTTTTCCCCGAGATGTTCTCAGATCTCAGGGATGCAGCATTCTGAAGCTGTTTCCTTCCAGTAGTTTTATTAAATCTGCTCTCTCTCCTTTGCTTTCAGACTTCCCAATCTTTTTAATTATCATTAACAATCTTGAGCTTTGACTTCAAGCACAAAGAGCGCAGGTTACAGTTCTGACAGGAGCACCGGAATACTTTCCATCAGTCTGAGCACCCTTCCTTTTTAGGTTCAGAAAAGACTTTTTTTTTTCATTCCAGGCAAAATTAGAATTTCACCCGCAGGTTCTCCTGGTCCATTACTATCTCACTGGGTGACCTCAAGTCAAACATCATGTCTGTATGCACATGAGAGAGGTAGTGAAGGTGTGAACAGGGTATTAAGCAAGTTGTCAAAAATACCACCCTACTCAATCAAGCTTTCAAAGGCAAATGGGAAACCCTGCCACAAGGGAGTCGGGTGCATCTCAAAGCCTAACTGTGACCTCTGGGAGCACTCAAGGAAATCTCCTCTCACAACACTTATTGAAGATGCAAATTCAGATCTGCCTAGTAAAATACCTCATGATTAAGGTGGTGAAGGTGTGGGGGAAAAACACAAGGCTGCTGAGCTTTCCACCCCAGGCTGACACGCCATCACACTGGTATCCAGTGTAAGAAACACTCACCTGCACTGCTTGAGCCAACCCTGCTCCCACAGCAAGGGATGCACAGCCTGGCTGCTGGGCACAGCTCTGCCTCGGAGAGCAGAGTGTGAACCACCAGACCCCCACTGAGGGCCCCGGGGAACAGCAGTGCACAGCACGGGACCTCCACATCACTGCAGGCACGATGGGAACGAGTGGATGCACCCCGTGGAGGTCAGCCTCGAGGAAAGAAAACCAAGTTAAGGCACAGGTTCACGCGGGCAGAGCAGACTATTAGCAAGGAGCATATAATAAAGGACTTTGTTTAAACAAGCCGAGCTTCTAAATTTGCAGAGATATCACTAAAGCAATATATTGGTCACATCAGGAACCTCATATTCCGTGACAAGCAGGAAAGAAAGAAGAGCATCCCACAGTTTATTCTTCTACAGCAGTTTTCGCTGCCTCACAGCCCCTGCTTCCAGCACCCCATCCTGCACCCCACCACCACAACCCCTCGCGCTACCGGGGCGCAGTGCTGCAGCCCATCCCTGCGCGTGGCACTGTGACACGCACTGCCCCCAGCAGCACCTGGCTGTGGGGTCCTGGCACGGAGCCCTCGAGCAGCACACGAAGCCGCTGCCCTGAGCGTGGATGGGGAACGTCGTTAATAAAGGCGGGAGCAGACCAGGCTGCAATTACGCCTCGTTAATCCTCTTAAAACTGAGGTATTCCTTCACCGCGGTAATTATTTGCACAGGGTGGAAATAACAACCATATAGAACAAATTAAAACTTTACCTTCAGATGCTACCTCGATTGTCATGCAGATTTTCATTTGGCCAGGAAAAGACCCTTAATACCCAGCCCCTCTCCTAACAATCAGAATAAGGCCGTGACGTCACGGCTCAGCTAATTCCAAGTTTGCCCGACGCGTTTTGCAGCGCGGATCCCTCCGTATGGCCTGGCGCTCAAAGCAGACGCGGTCGGAAATCTCTCTGATTAAAAGAGGGAGCAATACATCAAATGCTGCAGGGCCTTCTGTGGGCTACACCTGGGCTGGGAGGAAAGACACATCAAATGACCGGCGCTGGGCACAAACTGCTTGTTGAGGCTTTTTTTTTTTTTTAAATGCAACCATCACATGTTTAAATGTCATGCTGGGATTTAGTTAACTAAGGTGGCAGGTTCTTAAAACGCAGAATTTATTATGTTGAAATTCTCTGAATGCGAGACTGAAAAGGGAAAAAATACGTCGACTTTTATTTATTTCCTAAATAAATATAGGCAATTTAGTCCTTCCCCCAAATACGGGCAGATTAGATGAGTTAGACAGTAGTCAATTCATTTTGCATAGGAATGGCTCATTAAAAAAAAAGAGCCCCACATTTGTATTAGGCTCCGATTGGACAGTGTGCAAAATGAATTTACGGTGTCACTCAGAGCTGCAGCAGGACTAATGAGGGAGGGATACGGCACGGCTAAATCTGCGCCGCATTCATTCCCTGCGCTGGTGCGGCTCACCAAATGGAGGTGTCCCTCATTATGTATGTGTCTCAGGAGCTTTCTTTAATATTTTAATAAATAACAACATCAGCCCAACAAGAAATTAATGAATAGTATCATTAATAATGAGCCGGAGTCTTGTAGTGATGGGACAGATATTAAATTGAACCACAGTGGTGCTATCTCTGGAGACTTGGGAATTTTCCAGCGGCAAACAAGGCCACCGAATGAGGCAGCCACCGCGCCGTGCCAACAGCTTTTACAACAGGTTGGGAGTAATAAAAGAGGATTTTCTGCACGATAAAGTTAAGCCTTAGAAAATCTGCTGGTGGAGATCGGTGTGAAAAGTACTGCCAAACGTGATCCTTAATTAAACTTTAATTAAGATAAAGCTCTTTCCTTTAAAAGGGAGGGGGGGAAGGGGGGGGAGCAGCAGCAAAAAAAAAAAAAAGTGCCGGCTATTTCCCTACCAGTTTGGGATCTGAAATAATTCTGCCTTAAACCACAGAAAATCGCGTTCAAACGCATCCGATCCTCAGAACCCAGGAATTCAGAGCTGCGGATGCAGTGCTGTGCTGAGCCCCTCGCATCCCAGCACCCCGGTGGGTCCTCCTACGGCTCAGGATTTACCCCTTTCGTTGTAATACCACTCACGCACAGACAGATGTAGTACGTGGAGTATATACACACGGTATGGAAAATAACGCGCACAGTCTCCGAGTATGGGAAACATCCTCACAAAACAAAACGCCTTTCCACCCTGAAGGGCCCAGGACCAAACCTCTCAGATGGGAGCGGTTCGCACTCCCACAGCAAAAGGGATGGGGATTATTAATAAGTACCATCAAAATGAATTCACAGCCAGTTTCCCAACAAAGTAAATCCCAAATGCTGCCCAGAACTCAATTTCACAGGAGCGATGGCATGCTCTTCCCAAAAATGTTTCTGGCCAGGCTGTCGGCCGCACCAGGATGGCAGAGCAGCCAAATTGCTTTGCAGGGGCCGTTCTGTTCTCATAAAGCCTCTCTAACCCAGCACAGAACCAACTCCGGTCCCTGCGTGTGGTTCATACACAGACCATATGGAACGGGGACCGTGCATCTTTGGGAGCTTAATTAGCTACTTCTTGAGCATCTAACGCTGCTTCTGTGCCTGAGCACTTGATTTCTCTTTGAAATATGTAAGACGGCCTCACCAAAAGCAACTGCTCACCACGTCTCAAAGCCACATTTAACCCCATCTCCTGCTGCTATCTCGCTATTTTGAGACTGGAGCTCCTCGCTGGTCTTTCTTCAAAGTTCAGAGCATCTATTATACTTGTGATTAAACGGTGGTCTGTCATATAGCAGCTGTATTATTAATATTTTTAGGGCGGCTGATAATTTGGAAGAACGTAACAGACAGCCCCATCTCCCCCCATGGGAGATGCTCCTCCCCATCCCACGGGCAGTGCCATGTTGACTGGGCTGGGGTTCTGGAAAGGAGCTGCAGCCCTGCATCGTGGCAGCTCCCACTCACCGCTATCTATGATCCGAAGTGCTGCGTACCACCAAAGAGCCACGGGGGCCCCCAGAGCCCAGGACACCTTCCCAGCACCTCATCCCCTCCACCTGCAGCACAGCGTGTGCACCGCTGCCCAATCCCACCCAACCATCCATCCATCTCACCAACTGGAGCCGCTGCAGAACCGGCTATTTTTTATTTACCGTGTGAAAGAGACCCTAAAAGTAACTGTACATCTCGACGTGCTCACGCCATAAATTACCCAAGGCCCGTATCTTATCAGGATGCTATTATGCTGGCAGATAATAGTTCATTTTTAGGCTGTTATAGCAGAGATCATAAGGTTCCACCCTCAGCAGCTACGTCTTGTAACTGCCTTTCACCGTCTGGAAGCACAGGCAATTTTTCCATAATAAAAACTGGATTAGCATGTATCAAGAAGAGGTCCCACCAGCTGTCACTTTGAAATCAGGCTACTCCATCCGACATTCGTGCTGATAACGGATCAGCCCATAAATGACAAGCAGTTTTCCTGTATTTATCTAATAAGTGGCTAATACAGGCCAGCATCTTCTCTAATAAAACAACGTAAGAGAAGGAAGAAGCGGGCTCAGTTCTACTGGAATTAAACACGAGCTGAGCAATATTCGCATGTGAAATTACAACGTGGAAATTTATACTTCAATTTTTCACCTGTTGCTGCTTTCTCATGTTTCATTTTAATGCATTCCTCCTACAAGTCGTTAAGAATGATTTTTTTTTTAATAGATCAGATTTAAAATTTTCCAAAATCCAGCTTATTTTCATTTCTTTATCACTGGTCTCTGTGTATACGTTAATCAGAAAACATATTGTTTATAAAAGAATGGATTCTACAAGTGTATTTCAGAGAGCAGCATTGTGCTGGACGAACCAGCAATAGTAGAAATAGCTTCAAAGACAAGCAAAAGAAAATCTTACTCATTTCTTCTGCTTGATATTAATGAAGCTATTTTCTCGCCTTCTCATCGCTAGTAATGATGCAAGTCCAAAATCACATCTAAAAACGTACTAAGAATTATTCTTAGAGTGGAAAAAACATCATTCTGCTAAAGGTAATGCAAAAATCAGGGTTAACTTGGCTATATTAATAAAGCAGGGAAAAAAAATCATCAACAAAAGACTGATGACTGGCTAATAACGAAAAGACAAAAGAGCTGTCCTGATGAAAGATTGCATTTTCATCTGGCTTTGAAACCAAATTTTACACTTTCACTATCTACTTCCAGAAGAAAAGTGCAGATGATAAAAAACCAGGGGCACTCCCATCCCACCAGCACAGCACAGCCTGCAGCCAGCCCTGCCCCGGTGCTGGGAGTGCAGATCCACAGCTCTCCTCTCCCAGCACCCGTTTTCTGGATCCCGTTTCTAACTGGATCTGCTCCTCCTCCCGAGCTTCTGCTTTAGGTGCCTGCATGGCACTGATAAAGCAGCACCACATGGAAATAATGTTTTTCTCACAAGGAGAGGATTCTTGCAGAGATTTTTCTCCCCAACACATACTCAAAAGTTTTTCAGTGCACCACAGCCTGATTTCACACAAGTACGGCGTGTACTCCTTGCAGCACCCACAACTACAAAACCACCATTCCAACAGAGAGCCCCCCAATGTCCATGAAGGGTGCAGAAGGGAGGATGCTGCTCCAGGGAGGACAGAAGGGAGAACCTTTGTGAGGAATGTCAGCATTGCCATTGGGCCAGGGCTAACACATCAGCACTATGCAAGCACAGCAAAGCACGGGAGATGACTGCATTTACAGTCATGGAATCACAGGATCTCCAAGGTTGGAAAAGTCCGACCCCCCCCCCCATGCCCACTGCCCACATCCCTCAGTGCCACCTCCCCAAGCTCTGGGACAACCCAAGGGATGCTGACCCCCACTTCATGGGCAGCTCTGCCTGACTGCTCTTTGGAGAGGGAATGCTTCCTCATACCCAACCTGAGCCTCCTCCAGCACAACTTACAGCCACCAGCTCTCCTCCTATCGCTCTCATCCCAGCCTACCCTTCTGTCCCTGATTTTCACTATCAATTGGTTCATATTTTGATGCCTGAGACTTGATTACCATCATCATGACTTTACTTTGCGTCACCACAAAGGCTAAGAAATGACAGAAAACGAGGCTTATCCAGTGAGTCCCCGCTCACCCAGACGTGGTGGGACAGAGAGGAGACTCTGCAGCCTTTGCCCATTGCAGAGGAAAATGGCACGCGTTGCTTTTTCTCTGGCTGCGCAGCAGACGGAGGCGTGAAGGAAACTCGTCACTGGCTCCGAACCAAGCGCCCGCAGCGAGCTAAAGGCAGCTTTCACCAGCAATGGGAGAGAGGAGAAAACAGCACTTGTTGGTCACGGCAGAGGGGGAGCCGAAGGCCAGAGGGCAAATTCCACTTGCAACATGCAACATATTTTTGTGGGCTGAATCCATTCCCTGACCGTCAGAAGGGCTTCGGCTGCAGTCAGCAAGTAGGTGTGGGAGCAGAGAGCTGGAAATGCGAGCAACAATTAGCTGATGAGTAACGAGAATGCACGGCGCTGCCCTGCTTCACGTCGGTGCCGGCTGCGCAGTCCCGCGCTGGGAAAGAGACTTCTCATTTTTCCCTTTGTTTGGCTGGGCACGTGGGAAGGGAAACAGGCTGGGATGGAGGGCAGGCTCACAAATGGGTTCGTTTATTGCATTTTTGTGGTGCTGTTTTGCTTATTGTTTAGAAGAAATATTTTGTATATAAAAAAAAAAAATCACAGAGACAGAAAAGGGGAATTGTTAGCGAGAAACCACAGGCACCAAAGTTCTTGGTGCTTCCAAGGCGGCTGGCATGCAAAGGCTGCAAAATCCCTCACAAACTGATAAGCACTACCTGTCTTACAGTGCTGATGCACACAAAGATTAAGAGACTTTCCAAGTGTTTGGCAGGGGCAAAACTAGCAGTATGCCAGACTTCAAGTGCTCCTCTGCACATGTTTGATAACATTTATTTCCTAAACAAATTAAATCTGATATTAAAAAAAAAAAAAAAAAACCCAACACCAACATGCACACAACTTCTCCTACCCTCGATTTAACTTTTTCTTATACTTCAAAGAAAGTAACACACAGCCTGTCTTCAACAGCACCGTAAAACATGAACTAAATTCACCCAGAGGGCGGTGAGGCACTGGCACAGGCTGCCCAAGGAAGCTGTGGGTGCCCCATCCCTGCAGGCACTCAAGGCCAGGCTGGATGTGGCTCTGGGCAGCCTGGGCTGCTGGTTGGCGACCTGCACACAGCAGGGGGTTGGGACTGGATGAGCACTGTGGGTCTTTTCAACCCAGGCCATTCTGTGATTCTATGAAATTCACCAGTCTGCCTTCACTGAAGGACACTGAAGACTTGAAAGCCTCCCATCTGACAGTTCCATTATCTATGAGGTTTTTTATCGTTGTGTTTCTTTGGAAAACCACAGGAAAGGAAGGGAAACACCATTCGTGAAACAAAACAGTCCCACAAGACAGAGTGGAACTGGTAAAAATGGAATAACCTGAGTTGGAAGGGACCCACGTGGATCATTGAGTGCAACGTAAAACTGGCGTGTGGTTTTATTGAATCTGGTACTCCAGCACCAGATACCCTGTTTGAAAATATCAGAACACGCCTCCCCACGCTGGGCAGCCTGCCTCCAGACCACCAGACAGTGTTTGACAAAGTTCCACATCAGAGATTAAGGTCTTTGTGCAGAGATTGAGGTCTACGGAAAGAAAGGAAGCGGAATAGACAGAAATGTAACATAAAATGGATTGACATCGGCTAAAGGGCAGAGCGGGGAGGGAGACAGCCATAAACACAAACTTTTCTTTAGGGGAGAAGCAACCAGAAAGATGTTATTCGGCATGAAGAGTCCCACAGTGTGTCATTTAAGCAGGAGACAGAGAAAGTAAATACAAACTGATAGCAACCAGTGAAACCCACAATCACTACATCACTGTGAGACCAATGGAGGGCCGCTTGGAGCCCCTGTTCTGCCAATTAACTAAGTGGAAAATGTTCACCAACAGCATTTGTCACATAAAAAACAAGCAGCTGCCCATAGGTGGCTGATTGTCAGGCCAGGCTGGGCGCTGCACAAAGCAGGAGATGGAACATACCTGGTGCTGCAGGCGTCCTTGGGGCACATCTGCACGGTGCCCATCACCCCACGGCTGGGGCCATGGCAGTAGGGGCTCCACCACCAGTTTAGACCAAGAAGATAGACCTGGTAGGTATTAGAAAATAAGCACTATAAGCCTTGTGAGCAGAGTGCAGAACAAGCTTACCCCAGCGTGAAGATGAGCACAGTGCAGCAGGCTGTACAGCACGGCATGACACTCAGCTGCAAACTCACCTGGACGTGCCTCACTTATTTTAGTCTGCACTGTTTTCTGGGGCACCACGTCGACATGTATCGAGGTTGTAATTAAATACACCATTACAGATAAGTTTAGCTCTACCCAGCATTTTTAATCTGATCACAAAGTTTTTAAATGTTCTTACAGGAACATGAGCCGTGCAGGGGATTACCTGCAAGCAATCTGTTTGTTTTTCCTTCTTCTCCTAAAAGCTCCTTCTGCAAAACACACCACACTAAGTGCATGGGCTTTATCTTACAACCTAAAATAGCTTTGGTGCCCAATATGCACTTCTAAATGCGTGCCATCCCTTAAAAGTACCACTATAACAGGATCACATCTCCCACCACTGCACAAGGAGCAGGCAAGATTTCAGTCCCAAAACAGAGGAGCTTCCCAACTTTATGAATGCTTCCATTACGCCCATATCAACAGCAAGCTATCTTGTAGCTTCTAGCTTTTAAAAACTGATACCCTTGGAAGCTTATTTATATTTTTCTGTTCTTGCTCCAGCAATTAATGCGACGCCTTCGGAGGTGGATCTGTGATTTTATGCAAGTGAAGCGAGTACAAATTGCAAGCTTTTATTTATATCCCACACAGATATCATTGGAGCACATGCGCACACGTAGACGTATGTCCATATAGATGAGTGTGCCTCTGTACGTGTAACTGTGCGCGTGCTGAGAGCTGATCTATCATCTCTGCTGATATTTTTAATTTAATCTTGTTTTTAAATGGTTAGATACATAAATAATTAGATAGAACAATACAACCGCTTTGCTAACACACGGACACGAGTCCCATCACTTACACACAAATATAAGATCTATAAATGATGGAGGAGGAATATTTCCAAATTTGGCAAGCATCGTACAAGGCTCGGAAGAAAAAAAAAAAAAGGGATTATTGCCTTTAAAAGTTTTAAAAATAAAAACCCTTTACTTATATCAAATGTGAGCAAACACCCACTCGGTGTGAGCGCTTAGAAGGATGCTACAGATGGGTAAAAATAAGGAAAAAGAAAAAAAAGGCAGTAAAAAATATCTTCTTTCACAAATCCCAGCAGTAATTGCACAAGAGCTGTGGCTGTAGCAGCGAGGGAGCATGAATCCTTTGTCGTCAGAGCTGTGGCTCTTCAGACCCGGACACCCCACTAATTCTGCCTTAACAGATCATATTAAAGCTTGGCAAGCCCACCAGGCTTTTAACGTTATCAGGTCAAGCACGCACCCACTTCTGCCTCTGAAACCTACAGTAAAAATAATACTTTGCACTTCTGTGGAGCCTTTCATCTGTAGATCTTAAGGTGCTTTGCAGATACTGCATAATTAAGCCTTGAGCCATCCCACGAGTTGGGTGATGGAAACGTTTAATGGTAACTCACAGCAGCAGTGCTACCAGCTCAGGACAGAAGCCAAGAGTTATTTCCCAGTGGAAAGCAGGGGAGGTTTGGGCAGATCAGCGCTGTTGCCCAGACCAGAAGCACGGCCCCTTTGTTTTAAAACGCCTGCAGAGATGGAGCTGGTCTCAGGACATGCTCACCTCCATGGCTCCTGCTGCATCCCCATGCACGTGAGCTCGAGGGGGCTGAGCCAAGCATGGGTATCAAAACTAACCCAGAAAACAAACCAAAACCCAGTTATCTCTGAGGGTACCCAGACACGAACACAGCTGTACAGCGACAGAGGTCAAGATGAGCAGCAGGTCAGAAAAACATCCCCAGTGCGCAAGGAGTTACAGAGCCTGCAACAGCTACCCAGAGGTTTTCAGTCTTCAGCCTTACACAGTGAGGCTGTGGATGTTCCCTCCCTGGAAGCACTCGAGGCCAGGCTGGATGGGGCTGTGAGCAACCTGGGCTATAGGGAGGTGCCCCTGCCTGTAGCAGGGGTTGGAGAGATGATCTTAAAGCTCCAGGTACCCAGTGTTCAGCCAGCACAGAGCATCCTTGCACAGCATTCCTGCTTTTGCTTTAACAAAAACACACACAAACAAACAGAAATTCTTATCCAACAGGGCGACTTCTAAAGCATTTGTTTTTGTAGAATGGTTTTTCTCTACATACAAACTGAGTGATGTGCACACAAAGCAATGACAGGAATTTGCACAGACTTCCCTTCCACTCACAGCCGGATTTGGATGGGCATAAGTCACTGTAACTTCACTGTGATCAAGAAAGCTAGAAGAACTTTGGGACTTCACGTTCTCTATTTCTGCTCAGTCGGTATTTCCCAAATACCACTATTTCCAATTAGGAACCACATGCGAGCAGACAAGCTGGGCTTCCCAAACACAGCAGAGCGAGGAAGGAATTCTCAGGGTGGGCGCTGAGCAGACCTCACCCCTGCTCCAGCATCTGGCACGGAGTGGCTGAGAGACCCTCTGGGCCCCCACATTCATTTACAGCATCCCTTTGATTTTTAATCTAACTGACAGCGCGTTGGAGAGCAGCCCTGCTCCCTCCTCGTTTCCTCGGGAGTCTCCAAATCTAAACAAAAAGTACGACTGCTCACTTCATGAGTCTTTTAAGAAGGTCTCTGCATATGCCAAGGGGCCCATGCTGGCATCAACAACAGCACGTGGCATCCGCTGCTGTCCTAATGCAGCAACGCTCTCCCAAGTATTTGCTTAATCTTCTGCTGATGTTTGAGGGTACCTGGCTTACGTTAAAAACATATTCTACACCTTACAGGGAAGGGAAAGTAGAGCTGAGCATTTTTGAACAGCTCCACGATTGTCACCTGCAGAAGGAAGGAAGAGCAGGAAAAGCATTGCTGTTGAATGGAGCAGAGCTCCTGGCAAAGGACTCGGAAACAACTGTGGCACCAATGCCTTCTTTGCCCCAACCACCAAACCTGGTGGACCTTCACATGGTTTTCTCTCTCTCTCTTTTTTTTTTTATAGCTTGTTTTTAGCATAGGGCTGGAGGTGCATTTCAAAACAAATAAATAAAATAAATTCATAGGATGAGAAAATAAATGTCTCATCTCTAACAGCAAGCACGAGCAGCTCCAGCAACCAGCAGCTCCTCTGCCAATGAGCAACAAATGCAGGGCACAATTAGAAAAGTAGACATCATTATAAGAAAACTAACAAAAGTTGGGCTCATTTCAGGTGAACCCAACCAGGTGGCTGCAGTGTGATCTCACACTGGAGTGAAAGAAATAAAAACCTTCACATCGCAATGCTGAGTTGGAGGCAGGCTGCAGAATTTGGCCCATGCCCATCTGAAAGCCAACATCACCACTGATCATGTCAGATACCTCATGGAAGAGGGCAGCCCAACACCACGGAAGGGAGCTGCAAATACATTCAGCTCAGAGCACGTCTATTTGCAACGATGAAGTTGTAACACAGAGAGCCAGATCCGAAATAGGATGTTTGCCTAATAAGAGGCATTTTTCTCCGGTAAAACCCTCTGTTAGAGCCACTTTGCTTTGTTAACTTTCATAGCATGTATCCTCACTATAGCCTTCAACACCTGAAAAATTAGTGGAAGAATTTGACTGATTATAGAGGTTGTTTTCCTTGTTCCACTGCTTGTTCTAAAAGGGATACTCAGCAGAACTTGCATTTTTTTTTTTCATTTTGTGCTGTCTGCATGAGTAATTACCTCCCTGATTTCTGAGATGCAATTGAGTAGCTTCCACATTAGAAAAATCCAAAGATTGATAGAGCCATCTCTCCTAAAGGATTAGTTTGCCGCTGTAATTCCACTGAGTAGGTCATTCAAATAGCAAAATGCTACAAAGTTTAATTTCTCCTGTTTGTAAAAGCCAGGTATTGATACCTATTTTAAGGGATGTGAAAAGGGCTGGTTAGCCTTTGGAGGGGGAAAAAAGCGTTTTCCCATTCCTGCGGCGGCCGCAGAAGGGCAGGGGGAGGAGGAAGGTGCTGGCACTGCAGAACGCGGCAGCGCGGGGCTGGAGATGCGCCGGGAGGGTGGGAAAGGACAGCACAAAGGTCTGGAGGAGCAGCGCGACCTCCTCCAGCCGTGCTTGCAGGTTTCTCCCCTTGGTATAAAGACAAATTGGTTTTCTTGCTACCCTGGGGACGCCAAGGGGATGGAGGGCGAAGCAGCGGCACAGCTGGAGCCTTACAAGTGGAGCAGAGCCCGACGGACGGCTCACAGAGCACTTGGGAAGGTTCCACATGCAGGGAATCGGGCCCTGCTCCACTCAGGGCTGTGTAAAGGCCACAGACGGGGGGAGAAAGGCCAGTATCAGCCAACCTGGCGTGGCAATGTGATCTATATCCAAAGCATTTAATGTGGATCAGGAGCACCTCAACGTCGCTCTGCATCCATACTTTGCAGATTATTTAACAGATAACATTTATATGTCGGGTAATTCAATGGATGGGACAGTGATTCTGGGAATGGTTTGGAAAGCTTGCAGTGGTAGAATAAAAGAAAAAATAAAAACAACATTTTCCAAATATTCAGACAATGATGGAAGACATATTGGGCAGTTAAGGCAGAATTCATCAAAGCATCACAAGCATAACCACAAGTGGGGCAGACTGGAGCAGTAATTCTGATGAATATTTGTGCCAACATCATTTTTTCCACTAAAGTGTTGCTGACTTCCTCTGCGCCACTTTAAGAAATAAAAGCAAAGTTTATATATATATATATATATGAAAAAATTGTTTTTAATTTAGACAATCACAAATATGTCAATCCCTTACATTCACTGGCACAGGTTGCCCAAGGAGGCTGTGGGTGCCCCATCCCTGCAGCATCCAAGGCCAGGCTGGATGTGGCTCTGGGCAGCCTGGGCTGCTGGTTGGTGACCTGCACACAGCAGGGGGTTGGGGCTGGGTGAGCGCTGTGGGCCTTTGCAACCCAGGATTCTACAAAATGCCTGTGTTACATCCTGAGGTCCCAATGTGAAATTGGGTTGTCCTCACGTTGAGGTGCATTTCGCAGAAGAACGGTGTCTGGAAATGACTTTAAAAAAGTCTTGGTGCTCGGTCTGTGCAGTTGGGATGTTCTGTCTCCATCTGAGCTCACAGAACTCCATGTTAGTATTTCAACTGACCGCTTCCAGGTGATGAAATACAGAATGTGAGCTGCCATGCTGACCAGTGGGTGCTGGGACAGTGTGTTACCTATGTTGGTTCTGGGATGCTCCTCTCCCTGAGGCTGCGTTAGGCCCCATCCTGGCCTCTCACCCAACCACACCTCGCCTTGCTGTACGGCCACTTGGAGGTGTCACCCAGTAGGATGCCCGCAGTATTTATTATTCTCTTTCCTAGCTTTCTCCAGATGTTTAGCTACAGGGTAGTATTAGGGAATAGATGAGTGCAGCTGGTTAGGAGACGCCGTGCTAAATAAGCAGAGCATCTGTGCTTTGTCTAGGGAGGCTGGATTTCAATTAATTAACCGTGCACCTAACCTGCAAAGATCTTTTGCATTTCAGTTAAACAGACTTCAGAGCAGAGCCATGATCCGTTCTTGTCATTTCAAATAGCTGGCACAAATCGTTGGGCCTCTCCTGCCATCAGCAGAGCTCAGTCTACCCCAGACAGGGGTATGGATCGTGACAGAGAAATAGGCTTTTGATGATCCCAAGAATTACTTAAATGCTGTAGCGGTTTCTCCAAAAATAAAATGCTTATTTACTTGAAAAGGAGAAAAAAAAAATCATTTCATTATTTTTTTCCCTGGGACCATTGTAAGCTACGACTTCATAGAATCACAGAATGGCCTGGGTTGCAAAGGCCCACAGCGCTCACCCAGCCCCAACCCCCTGCTGTGTGCAGGTCACCAACCAGCAGCCCAGGCTGCCCAGAGCCACATCCAGCCTGGCCTTGGATGCTGCAGGGATGGGGCACCCACAGCCTCCTTGGGCAGCCTGTGAACAGTGCCTCACCGCCCTCTGGCTGAAAAACTTCCTCCTCATATCCAACCTAAATCTCTCCTGTCTCACTTTAAAACCTTTCCCCCTTGTCCTGTCACTATGCTATTTGTAAAAAGGTGGAGAGCTCACATGCAAATGCACACATGGACAAAGTCTGAAGGCAACAGTCCAGCTCACAGCATCCTATTCTGGGTACAGCCCATCCGGGAGCCCAGCACATTGGTACCTCAGTCACTTGAGCAGGAAAGCCATGAGAAGAGCAGGAGTCAATCTGTGCATTTCACACACCGTATTTACATGGCATGGAACATCAGATTTCTTAACGCAAAGAACTAATACAGCTCAGTTTGATGCTAAGGAGTGGGCACATGGCGTTTCCTTGGAAAAGGCTAAGAGAATTTTGCCTGTCTGCCCATTGCAGGATTGGGTTCTGACTGACACGGCTTGCTCAGTGCCAGCTCAGCACCCACAGTACATTAGCTGTGGTTCCTCCTAGGCTGAATAAAATTCACAGTTCACACGTTCCACACGTCACTAGAAAAGTTCCTGGTTTTATAAGAGGATAAACAGCCAAATGACAGAGCACGATTGATTAAATAAGCTCCTCTTTGCAACACTAACTCAGGAACTTGCTATCTCGGCATCTGCTACCGTGACACCAACGGTACTTGAGAGATTGGCAAGTGGTCAGAAGGCATCATTATAGAAAGGAAAAGAGATGAAATCGGAAAACCTCTCTATCAATCTGCCAAGCTGTCAGGGATGCTTGTTCTGAAACAATTCCCCTTGTTTCCAATAAATTATGTCAGAACTGGATGAAAGGCATAGACAGGGAGTCTGGAGACAGCCACCTCTGTTCAAACAATCTGGGGTAAATCTAACATCGCTTCCAGATGACGGCAGGACTGGCACCATGAATTTGGGATGGCTGACGTGCCTGCACAGAATCCAAGGGCAGAGGGCTGCCCAGCCCTGGGCACTGTTTCCCCCCCCCCCCCCCCCCCCCCCCCCCCCCCCCCC
>JAPSGF010000118.1:688967-755069 GCA_035772895.1 Perdix hodgsoniae | reverse complement strand
CCCCCCCCCCCCCCCCCCCCCCACCCAGGAAACCCCTCAGCTCTCACCCAAAGTTTGGGCTCTGCATTTCGAACTGGGAGCGCCTGAAAGAAAGGGCAGCATTTGTCAAAGCGCCAATTTAGCTGTAAGTTCAGCATCCAACCTATGCACCAATAAATACACTACGGCACGCCCTGTGGTCTGTAACTCATAAACACTGACAACTGCCACCCCCCACACCGTCCTCAGCAAAACCAACGGGAAGCAATCCCGTGGCTCCGGTTCTAGAGCACATACTGAAATGGCACAGCATCCATCCCACCTGCAGGACCTCAGCCATCTTCCCTGCCCAGCTCCATCCTTCCAGCACACCGCTGCTCCATGGGACACCCCGCGAGCTGCTCTGTGAGCCATGCACCTCCCTGCTTCAAGGGCTGAGGGCAGCTTCAGCCAGAAAGATTTTCTTATGCATTAGTGAGTGCCTAGCACAATGAATGACAATCAATTACAATTCTGTCTTCACTTTACTGTTTCATCAGATAATAAAAACGCTCACGTAGCGTGTCTTCATCCTCCATTCCTTAGCCTCTCCTGCTGCTTCTCCTCTTCTCATGAGTTTCACACTTCCAAAACTCCACACACTGCACTCGTTCCCCAAATCCCAGAGTCCAGCAGCGTTTCCCTGCATGAGTGCCATCCCCTGCCTGCCTTCCAGACTGCGCCTCTGACTGCCTCGTTCCTGATGCTCCTCTTAGCAGATCTTTTTGTGGCATTCCACTTAGATTCCTTGTTTACCTCAAGGAAAAAAAAAAACAAAAAAAAACAAAACTATCACTCATATGCTGCTAAAATCGGTAAGACATCTGTGCTGGTTTAATAACGGGTACATGGAATTTCTCTGTATTTATATTAGAAGCATTTAAGATGTTTAGACAGAGTTGTTCGCAGACAGCATCGCAACAGAGTCCCCACGGTGTCAGCTGGAGATAAAAAACACCCACAGCACTCCGAGCCTGAGAACGCCCTACGTAAGCAAATACAAACCCCGCTCGGCATTATCTGGAATACATCAACGAATCTAATTGGGTAGGTATCTGTTTCTGAATCTGCAACTCATTCTCTGTAACATGGGTTAAGCAGCAGTTGTTTAAAGGTGACAGGAAAGCATAATTGAAAATTGAGCTAATCAGAGATTCCTGTGCTGAATTACCTCCACAGCAAGCAATGAGCGTGGGAGGAAGAGGGGGACAAAGCAGAGCACTGCTTGCTTGCTCTCACACTGCAGTGCTCCCTTCCCCAAGAGTGTCCTGTAAGACATCAGAGACATAACAGGAAAGCCCATCTTGTAAGTCATCAGCCAAAAGAAAGCTGGGAGACGATTAAAGGAAAATTAAAAGCCACCACGTTTGTTTTATGCAGCTACGTTTCCAAATGTTAACCATCACCAACCTCAGTTTGTCATCAGATGATGACATCCCAACAGCTACGGCCAACTTCTAGATGGTTTCAAATCTCTCTGTACCAGCTTTGCTGCTGTGTCACACTCTTCGCATCAGGGCGCCACTGGGGACAGACCCGGGCGGTTCAGGTAAGGCTTAGCACTGCTGCACACTGCCTAATTCCCTACATCTCAGTGTGCAGGCATCTCCAAGGCCCTGCCTGCTCACGGTCTCCTTTACTTCATGCCCTGACACCCCTTTCCCAAGCGTTCACCAAAAGCCCTGGCTGGAGACAAGCCACTTAGGGAACACTGACTTGTGGTGCGGCCCATAGGGACGGCACGGTGCATTCAGGCACTGAGCAGCTGGACGCAGCTGAGGTTGGGAGATGAGGAGAAGGCAGCTAGCAGGTGAGATCCCATCGGTGAGGGGGAAGTAGAAGTGACAGCCAGCTGGGTTAGCTGACTGCACAGAGCGACCTGGGGCTGATGCTGGTGCCCGCTCACCCAATGGCCCCAGTGCTTCCTGCCCCCTCGCTCGGGTGCAGAGGAGAGCAAAGCCACAGGTTGCTGTTTACCAGGCACCATAGCAACTTCCAAGACCATTAGCTGCAATCACAGCCTGCTCCACTACCTGACTGAAGGGCTGGATGTGTGATATTTAGTCTGACCTATAAAAATATCTCTGGAGCAACCTGCGTGCATAAGTGTCACATCAAATGTTTGTCGTACAAGGGATGTGACACCAGGCACCTGATGGAGCATCACTGCAAGGGAAGGGGACCTGCCCCTGCAGGAGGCTTACAGCACACATCTCAGGTACAACAAAAATCAGCTGCTGACAGCAGGCACAGACTGTGACAAACAGACCCCGCACAGCTCCTTACTTATGGGATCCTACAGCCTCCATCACCAAGTCATTCCATTAAAGACGCACTTCATTACAAGCACCGACCCAGAGCTCTCCTTAAATGCCACAGAAGATGGCAAAGTGCTGCCAGATGGAAACAGCACGAGGACAGACCTCGGGACGTGGGGATGGGTGATGTGTCCAGGTGCCCTGGGCTGGCAGCACAGCTGTGGGCAGTGATGGGCAGCTCAGCCAATGGTCACTGCTGTCCAACAGACACAAAGAGCACAGAGATGTCCTCTGAAAGTTATCTGTCAGGGCTGAACTTCAAATACCCGAGCTGGCATTTAGCTAGCTAGAACAAGAGACTGCTGTGCTCACACTTCTCAGCATAAAACTACAGAATCGTATGGGACCTCTTGGGATCATCAAGTTCATCCCTGTGCTAAAGCAGGTTCCCTACAGCAGGGTACAAAGAATGCGCTCCTAACAATTAACACCTCTGTCACTCCTGCAGCCACCTGCACATCATCACCTGTCTGCTCTACACTCTTTAAGCTCCCTGTTCCTCTCCTCAGACCGTGCTGCTCTGCAAGCAGGTTGGAGCCAGGCTGCAAAGGAGCCCAGCTGAAAGCCGTGGTTGTGAGCTGGGGGCTCTGCTGGCAGCTCTTGGTGTGCTCACGTGGATCCAGGCCTGCTGTGGGGAACCCCACACAGCATTAAGGCCATGGATGTTTGTGCCAGTGCACGACTGTAACACCTGCAAGGAGAGTTAAAATAACTGGAATAAGCTGCATACATTTACCATATCGTAACTATCACATAATTGCAAATACTGTCATTTTAGCTGTAAAATCCCTGTGTCGTTTTCACACACAGTCACTTCACAGAAACTAAAGCACGGCCTGAATTGCATTTCATCAGTTACAGAGGCTGCTGCAAAATCAAAACACGGCGGCTGCAATACTGCACCCTCCTATGGCAACCTGCCTGTTCACCTGCTCCAATTGCTGAAAGCTGCTCTCTAAAAGGAGATGCTGGAATCTGCTGGCACAAGGCTCCGAATAGGGCTGCTGATTACAGTGGCTGAAACAGTCATTGAGGAGTACTGGTTCTCTCCAGTTCAAGCTTTGACATCCTCCAGATGTTTCCTTTAAGAAATAGGGCTTTAATCACAGAATGGTTGGGTTGGAAGGGACCTCAAGGATCACGAAGCTCCAACCCCCTGCCACACGCAGGGCCACCAACCTCCCCATCTCACAGCAGCCCTTGCTGCCCAGGGCCCCATCCAACCTCCCTTGAACACCTCCAGGGATGGACAGGGCATCCACAGCCTCTCTGGGCAGCTGTTCCAGCACCTCACTGCTCCCATAGGAAAGAAAGCAAAGGTGTCCTTGATTTTTGCCAACACTTTTCAAGGCCAAGCAATAATTGCATATCATTTTCTTGCATAAGAATAGTTTCATCAAAAGAAATGATAGTATTTTCTGGCAGTCGTAAAACAATCAAAATCATAGATGGCCATTTCCTCGAGAAAAAAAAAAAAAAAGCAATGAAAATTCCTCCTGTAGTGAATGTAGCACTGGGGAAGAGAGGGAAAACACTTAACACGTTTTGTTTGTCAGCAGACCATATTTTTTGAGATAACTTGCACCCTTTTACAACCCCATAATTCACTAGCCCTATAAACACTGCCATATAGTCTTAGACACCTGTGGGAGAGACTGGAACAGCTCATGGCCAAAGCAGCTCTGAATTCTTATAGCTCATAAATGATTTCTAAAAGATAAACTAAAAGTATTCAAAACACGGAATGACTCGAGACAAACAACTCAGTACTAACGTGGCATTTTCACCCAAATTAGATTTGGGCTAAATAAACCCCGAGCTTTAATCGTGACAGTAACACCTGAAACTTTCATCAGATTTAATGGTGGTTTGGTCTTTTTTCCATATCAGCCAATTCACGTAGCAAATTAATTTTTTACTTTACAGGCTCTGGATAATTGTACCCTGAGAAAAGGATGGCAGAACACGTTTTCCTTCTGTCGTGTTCCTGTAAATGAAAAGACAGAAAAACATCCAACTTTAAGGGAAACAAATCAGGTCCTGAAACCTCCTCCCCTGCAGGCCCCATAGCAACGTGAATAGATGCTTTGTGCAGGAAGGAAGGAAGTGTCCTGCTGCCCCTCCTACCCATCGTGGATATTTAACATTGGTGTGCATGCCTGAGATGGCTAAGGGATCATTTGCCACTTGAGAGTGGACACAGAGAAGAGCTCCAACCCACTCAGCAACTCAGATGGTGGGAGCACATACAGGCAAGGCAGCATCGGCTGAATGGCGTCCTCTGCTATCAAACACCACATCAAAAAGAACAAGGACCAAAAAATTCTACCCAACTGAACAATGGGCAGTAGGCACTTCTAGAGTCTTGCTGGCAGGAAGAAATTCTACACTGCAATTCACTCAACAATACTGCACAAACAGGCAAAACCTGCCTTTTCCAGCACTTTTTCCATCCAGCCTTGTATCTTGTAAGCACAACCTTACTCCACGGAAGGACAACTGCCTCTTACTGCAACACCACTTCAAAATAAAGGGTTGAACCCATACTGGGGACTCCTGGAAGAGCCAGGGACAACACGCATCTCCAGCCCACTTCCCCCATGCCATTATCCCATTCGATCACTCACCCGGCACACGCAAGACAAAGAGCTCATGGTGCCCACGCTGTGCTGCACACCTGGAGACAAACCTGACACAGGTTTTCATGGTGCACCATTGCTTGAAAATGCCACACAGACGTGTCAAAAGACGCCCAGTCATGGGGCGCCCATTGGATGCCAAGGAGCCGTGAAAGTGTTACATGCAGCACTGATGGATTCGGGTCCCAAGCAGCTGGTCGCCTGGGTCAGCCTAAATAACACAGGAAGTATCAAATATCTTTCTCACAGGTATTCACATATTAAAATGACAAACGTAGGGATGACTGCCAGCCTGGAGACACCGCCGTTCCATTATTTAACTTTTTTTTTTAAAGTGCCTGAGATTTCTCTGTAAAAAAAATAATGAACTTTACGAAATGTCACTTTTACTAACAGAAATTATGGCTTGAAGATGAATATTAAATATATATATATATATATATTTTAAGTTCACTTAGATAATGCTAAGGTTGTGGCACAAACTGACAAAAGCTGGGAGATGCAGAGCTGTAGCTGACACCGCCCCTGATTCACACAGCGGCCAGGAAGGACAGCGGGGCAGGAGTGCATCTCCAGCCACCGTCTGAGGCCTGCAGACTTTGATTTCTGTCCCTCTGTAATCATCTCTTAATACATTTTTAAAGAATTTTTTAATCCTTCTGTTTAGCAGAAGAAAATATTTTCCACAGAAATTACCGATTACGTTTAATGCAGCTTCTACACCCAAGTCGTGGGGTGCTCTTTTCCTCAGAGAAACTAGCAGTCAACAGCGTTACCCCTATATATACATATATATATGTATATATACATATATATGTGTATATATATATATATTGGCCACAGGTACTATCCAAGATTTTATCTACAAGAACTGAATCCATTACCACTCTTGGATTGAGCAAAACAAAAACCTGTGGAGAAACAGCACAAGGGCACCCAGTGAGCAGCAAGCCCTGGGACCAGCACACATTGAGCACAGCAGTACAGTGGGGTAACAAGCACATCTGATTGTTCACATCGTGTTTGTTACTTACATATATCAGCTATACTGTATATTATATATGCAGCTCAAGATCATTCCTCTTCACTCAGCGTTGCCCAGCAAATCCTAAGGTTGGACAGGCTAGGCAGGGGGGTTGGAACTACATGATCCTTGAGGTCCTTTCCAACCCGGGTCATTCTGTGATTCTGTGACTCCCAAGCAGCACATCTGCCTGCACACTGGCCAGAGGTGTGCAGTAGGGCAGGGTTATCATTCCATCCAGGGGAAGGGAAAACTGGGATGTTGTGAAGTGTTCACCCTGTACAGGAACTCATTATGCCATAGAACTTAGGTAACAGTAATAATGTGAGCAGGTATATGGCCGTGACATCGCTACTTTTGAATGTTATAAAGTAATAAACTGTAAGATCTCACACAAATACTAGAATTGTTGAATCATAGAATCATTAAGGTTGGAGAAGACCTGTAAGATCACCAAACCCAACCATCAACCCATTGTCACGAATACAACGCAGTTCAAGTACTATGTGCAAGCTGAGCCCTTGGAGCAGCAGGGCTTAAGAAGTTAAACAAGACAGCAGCAAACCAGCCAATGCAACCCAAAGCAGTATTTTCCCAGTTATCCACTACCACCCACTCACCTCTCAAAAGTGAAAATAAACCATACATCTGATTCTTTATCAGTTACATAGCCGAGATCCCCAACCCAAATCCACTTCTCTCCGCAGTGTTCACTCCACTCAGCAACTTTCATGGCTTCAACGGGATGCTGCACAATAACTTCAGCAGATTTTAGGATCAGATTCACAGATGATTCACTAACCTTCTACAAACAGTGAAACAGAACCTATGCATTTGTATCATCATTACTTTTTCCTTGCTCTAATTTTACTATTTTCCCTCATTCAATAGATTCCCCAGAAACATTAAATGCTAACTGGAAAGGTGGAACTTTCTGATTACTGATCTCCTCCCTCATCCCCTTGCTAAGTTCTCAGAGCAGCATTTGGGGTCGAGGTGGTGCTTCAGTCTGAGCCAGCTCTGATAGGGAGAAATGCTCCTGCTCAGCCTCAGTCCTCCTGGGCCTGTACCAAAAAGCCTCAAACACAGCCCAGCCTTGCTCCACGCAAGCCCTTGTTGCAGGTACTGCTGCAGGAACGAGGCAGAATTAGAAGAAATGTCCATCAACAACCTGAAAAAAGCTGGACCAACAAATGGATCTTCCTCCCACAGCACCACTTCAGAATGACTACATCAGTCAAACAGTTCTCCCAGTGCCAGTGGACGATAAAGAATTCAGCATAAAAATAATCACAGAATGGCTCATGTTGGAAGGGACTTCAAGGATGATGAATCTCCAGCCCTCCGCCACCCACAGGGCCACCATCCTCCACATCTCAGAGCAGCCCAGGGCCCCATCCAACCTAGCCTTGAACACCTCCAGGGATGGACGGGGCATCCACAGCCTCTGTGGGCAGCTGTTTCTGCATCTCACCACTCTCATAGCAAAGAACTTCCTCCTGACATCCAACCTCAATCTCCCCTCCCTCAACTTCAAAACATTTCCCCTTGTCCTGCTGTTATCTACCCTTGTAAAGAGTTGACTCCCCTCCTGTTTATAGGCTCAATTTAGATACCTGGAAGGCTGCAATGAAGTCACTCCACAGCCTTCTCTTCTCCAGGCTGAACACACAGCCATATATGATGGTATTTGATCACTCAGTGCTAAAACCCAGGTATGTTTGCACTGTTCTCCTGGAGCCCCATAAAAGTATGAGACTTAATTGAAACTTCTGCACCTGCAATCTCAGGATAACAAAACTACAGCATGTAAAACCTTTGTGCTTGTGTTGCTTATTGATTCTCAGTAACATGCAGTTTCATTGAGAACAAAAATCTAAGTAGAAGCAGCCACACAGCTCTGTTAGAAGATCTTTAAATCTTAAAGATTTTTGACAAGAAATTGCCAAGGCTCTGGAATGCTGAAATAGGAATCGCTAGAAGAAGAAATACTCTGAAAGAAAGACAAAATTAGGTTAAAGTGAGCCAGGAACTCCAGCTGACACTGGTGCACCATGGCAAGGAGAAACTAAGGGAGGTCGGTGTCAGGCAGAACACAAGGAGCACGTGCTTGCCAACCAAACACCCACAAAGAAAGACAACCCATGGCTGGAGGGTGGCTCAGCATCTCCCGGTGCACTGACAGACCCTTGCCGTCGGTGATCACCTTTGCAGGCCACTTCCTAATGCAACCATCTATCAGATCCCCTTCTACTCTTTCAAAATTAAGCAGAAAGAAAAAGATTCTCGTTTCCTTTTCTTCACTTATTTTTTTTTTAACAGAGGCACTACAGAATTATGATGGTGTCCTTTTGGTAAACCAAAATGTCAGACACATATTATTCTTTTAAACATCTCCTGGCCTTTCTCTGAAAGGTTAAGGTGGTTTAAATAAATTTAGTCAAAGTAAATGACAGCTGAGGAAGAGTATTAGAAAACTATACTTATCAACAACCTCTTTTCCTTAAATTTAAACAAGTCATTCACCAAACTGCAGTTTAAGGAAATCACGGCAACGCGCTCTTCCCAGAAAGATGAAAACAGCTTTAAGTGGTGAAGAAATGCTGGGTGGCAGAAATTACACACAAGTTAACAAATGTTAATGCGCGGTCCTCCCTCTGTGAAAGTCACAAACCGTGCTTTTTAAACACAATTATGCAGCAGACTGATCTTCAGCATGGAACTGGCAATCAGAGCTGTCCTTTCCGTGCTCTTACATCACCTAAATGACAGGGGCTGAAACGGAACGGGCAAAGTCCTCAAATCATGTGGAAAGGAGTCAGGTGCACCACCTTACTGGTACACAACTGGTTTACAATTATTGTTATTAGCCATGGGAACGCTGCTTAGAGCAGGGGATTTGTATTTGTACCCCATGAGATGTAACTCAGTTCTCACACATCTGAATGTCTCAGACTGCACACGTGCAAAATATTCTTCAAAGTGGAAAACAAGAATCTGCTAGTAAATCAAAAGGCTCTGCAAGAAAACTGTGCAGGAGGTTATTTATGAATCAGCGGTGAGAGTTCTGATCTTGTACTCTGCTCTCAAATAAAGCAGGTCTCTGAATACACGACTTTAATACGAGGCTTTCAGGCAGGGAAAGCAGGAACTGGAACCATTCCCCCCAACGTACCCAAAAAGTGAGCGTGTCCCAGGTCCCAGCAGCTCCTGGAGGGATGCTGATGGAGCTGCATCTGCCCGCTGCTGGGCAAAGTTCTTTACAGAATAAAAACCAAGCAGCAACGTGGTCCCAAGGGAAATCAAGGCCAATGGCTGGGGGCGGGATCAGCGCTCCGGGAAACCTCCCAGAACAGGACAAGGTACAACAATTCTGATTTATTGTGCCTGCTGTGCTCAGTTAACAGCCAGCGTGGAGAACCAGGGGGCTGCTCTATTCACACACAGCGTGTCACTAGGTGCTGCGTGGTGCTCTCAGGTCCTAACACCTAAATGCTATTCCCAGAGAAGCAGTGGGACCTGGAAGGAGGCTGTTCTCCCCATCCCACTGAAAGGAATCACTCGCCTTGCAGGGAGCAGATCCAGTGGAAGGAAGAGGAAGCAGTACTACTTTTTCCACCCAGAGGGTGGTGAGGCACTGGCACAGGCTGCCCAAGGAGGCTGTGGGTGCCCCATCCCTGCAGGCATCCAAGGCCAGGCTGGATGTGGCTCTGGGCAGCCTGGGCTGCTGGTTGGCGACCTGCACACAGCAGGGGGTTGGGACTGGAGGAGCACTGTGGGCCTTTGCAACCCAGGCCATTCTATGATTCCATGCTTACAAACAGGACCACGCAGTGGCAGAAACAACTGGCCTCCAGTCCCCCTTTCCTACTGCATCTTCCTGAATAGCACACAGGTTCTTTTACACCCCAGCACAGCACTCTCCCTGGTCTGAAGGATTACCACCAGCGTGCAGACCCCACACCTCTGCAGCTGGGGGTGCCTGCCTCACCTCACCACCAACAGCTGGCACACTTCAGGGACTTGCTTCACCAAGTTTCCACTTCAGTATGTTGTATTCCCCATCGTACACCATCTGACTTACTTCCCATGCAGATAATGGGGAAAAAGAGAGTCATTAATTTGGGCAAGGGCTCCCATGGCCTCCCCACCTCTAAAGCTCTAAAACTCTCATACAAGGTCAGCTCACAACCCTGTGTCTGCTGCCAAAACAAACCAGGCCAGAGATCACCAACACACAAACAAAGGCCGAACACTTGATGAAGGCATCATTATTTCATTCCTATACCACTATAATGCCCTGCTTAAACATTTCCTCCCAGATTTGTCAATAAAAATGTTCTCTGGCTCGCTGCAATTAAGCAAAAGCACGGCTGCGATGGCAGCACTGCTTTCAGTAACACTGCAGAAATTTTATTTTTGCTTAATAATATCTTTGCTTATTTACCAATCCCCCAGCATTACCTGTTTGCTGGCCCAGCACAAGGGCCCTACAAATTCCTCCCAAGTTTCCACAGAAATGCATTGATTAGAGCATAATTTCGGTTAACATTGCCCTCTTTCAGCATGCTATGCTTGCTTACACTAACTGTGCACCTTCCCCTCGCAGCCGTTTTCATCTTTTGTTCGGCTCAGTAGGTTTCCTAACTGGTGGATTTTATTGAGTTAAATCAAGCTGTCACTTCATCTGCCTGAAGGATGACTCAAATACAACACATAATAATAAAAGAAAAGTAGGATAAAATAATCTTGTCAAGCCAGAAAAACTGATTGCTTGAAGTTGTAGCCTTCAATCAATACACTAATTCCACAATTTATACCTCTTTCAATTGGAGAGGAAAGAAACCCTGATATGGTATTTCTTGGCTCACTGACCAACTTTGACCTTCTATCTATGTGAATGTGGGATTAGCAAGTGCTTCTGCTTAGTGAAATCACCTATGAAAATAGGAAAGCAAATAGGTGACATTTGAGGTTCAAACTAACTTTATTAATTTCAGCAATGCAAGGGTTGCTTATTGCTCAAGCAGTGTGGTGTCACTGCCGGAGCTCGCGGTGCAGCTCATGGCTTGCAGATGCTGTTCTTACGGGGCAGGTAAGGCAAAGGATGGGATGGGGCACCCCGAAGCATCTCGCCTCCCAGAAGAACAGAGCCACCACCATTTGTGCATCACTTCACACTTCTGTAGGTTAAAAAGCACACAACCCAACCCAGCTTTGCTACCTGCAGTCTGTAGATGAGAACCAAGTGGATGAGGGCAGCTTATTCCGGCAGCATCAGAAAGCGATTTCTTAAGGTATAATGGGCCATTTTGACATTCTGTTAATTTTTTTTTAAGGGTCCATCATTGCAAAAGCCTCTTTTATTTGTAAATTGTAATTAATCTGCATAGCTTTATAAAAGAACAATAAAACAGTTCATTTAAAAATTCTGGATCCTCTTCGGCTGTCAGATTTCTGCTTTGCTTTCATAATTCCTCCCCTGCAGGCACAAACCAGGAAATAAAAATTCTTTGTTTAGCAAGCCCTTTATATTTCACCCTGCCACCTGCTTAACTCAAGTTGTGGCATGCTATCAAACAGGCCCTGGAATGTGGGTTGTCCTTCTGCCCCGTGCCTTAAAAAGAAGAAAAGCCTGTGCAGACTGCTGCATTAGCTGTGAGGTTGGAAGTGCCAGTCCATGCTGCTGAAAATAATAATTAAGATAGAGCAACAGCTTATGGCTTATCTTGGACTGGGAATGATTAGCTTTTAAGGAGTTCCCCCGTTATCCCTCTTTCCTGGGATACTCCTTATGCTTACGTTCCACAATATGTTCAGACCTGAGAAAGTGAGGCTGAGGTCAGAAATGCATCTCAGCTGAGTGCTGAAAGGAACACTGCAGACTTTACAAGGGGCTGCCAGGCAGCAACCGGGGACAGCAGCAGGGGTGGGTGCTGGCACTGGAAGGCTTGCTCGCTATCTGTTGATGCATGTAATGGCTTCACATTGCATCACGGGAGGGTCAGGGTGGGTATGAGGAACAATTCCTTCTCCGAAGAGCAGTCAGGCAGTGGCACAGCTGCCCATGGAATGGGGGGTCACCATCCCTGGGGTGTCCCAGAGCTGTGGGGATGTGGCACTGAGGGACGTGGGCAGTGGGCATGGGGGGGTATTGGGGAGAGAGAATCTTAGAGGACTTTCCCAACCTCAATGACTACACAATTCATTGCACATAAGATCTTACCTCCTGTATGAACAGAGAACCACACCCCAATGGCTCATTCAGAGACTGAGTGAGCTTAGTTAGAAGCTAAACTTTGCAGCAGCTCTGCTCAAGGCAGGTCACCAGCAGTGCTGCAGTTCATAATCACAGAACGGCTTGGCTTAGAAGGGACCTGAAGACCATCCAGTTCCAACCCCCTGCCACAGGCAGGGCTGCCACCCAACACATCAGGCTGCCCAGAGCCCAGTTCAACCCGGGTCTGAATGCCTCCCAGGATGGGGCACACAACTTCTCACCCTCTTGATCTGCCATGCCATGCACTTCTCTGGGAGCTCAGCCCCCACTGCATTTCTTACGCTCTCAACCACCAGAACCTGACCTGAGACACTTCTGAGCTCACAGCTGAGGTGCTGTACAGGTGAATTAGTGGAAGATCTCTTGTGAGAGGCCAAGAGGTACAAGAATGTACAGGTTTATCAGGCAGGTCTTCCAGGAACACCTGTGTCCTTAGAACAGGGCCAAAGTGGGGACTCTCCAAGCAGTAGGAAGCTGCAGAACAGCCTGCAAAGGAGCTGACCCATGGGGCTGCACGAGGAACAACTGCAAGCATCAGGAACAGCTGGAAACTCAACACACTGGGTGAGAACTGGCAGTGAACATGGTCACCTTAACACAGCAAAATCGTTCTCTGATTTATGCTGCCTCCAGCCACAATGCAAGGAGCACAATTAAGCCTCCTACTTCCTTTTAGCAAGACACACTTTGATTAAACTCTGCTTTATACTCAGAGTACAACAAACTGCCTGAGACACTTCCACTTTTTTCCAGGTAGAGGATGGCATTTCCCCAGGCTGCAGCCCCAGCAACACAAAACATCCCCATGAAATACTCAATTCCCCCACCCAGTGCAACTTCATTTCCTAACAGCATCACCGCATCCCAGGTACAAGGCAGCATCAGGCCCCTCTATTGCTCACACAAACGCTGCAGTCAGGCCGAGAGCAAACAGGGTGCTGCTGTTCTGCCTTTCTCACTACCTCTGGCAAATTACAGCATTTCTTTTAATGGGGTAACAACGTTAACGAGGCGCTGTTAGTAAAGAGAAATAAAGCGCACAACTGTTAGGTGGTCACCTTACACTCTGCACATCCTGACTCAGAGATGCTGAACTACTTAAATCTGGCACTGCTTTCATGCTGTTTCTTATGCGCAGTTTTCACAGCAAAATGGAGAAAGTGCAAGAGGAAAATAAACACACAGGAAGAGGAAAAGGTTGCTCTTGGTACCCCCCAGATTCCTTTTACTGACTACATGCAATGCATAGAAAACAAATACAGATGTAAGCATTGTGTGTATAAGATGTTGTTCTTTTTCACATTGGGAATTTGGATCTGCTGCACTGTAAGTGCCTGCAGGTAGAAGGGGCTACACCAAAACACTGCTTTTTTTCCTCCTGGATTTTAAGCGGAGGGAAATGTAAGCAGACATTTGCAGATAAGGAGGCACAGTCCCTGAGCCCACTGAGCACATTGTCCTCGGATTTCTGCAGCGATGAGGGACAAAGACATCCCACACTGATCCTTTGGAGCTCATGGAAATGAAGGTTAAGAGGCATTTGTAGCTGTTAGTTTGTTTGCGGCCAGGGAAGACGATGCTTAATGCCCTCAGTTCTCCAGGCCAGGGATGTCACTGTGACTCACCTACTGACATTCAGTCTGATGCTCAAGAGCAAAGATGACAGGCAGGGTCAGCCACTGCCAGCCCAGTTTCACCCAAAGTTTTGTTGCTGACACCACTGCTCAGCTGATTGCTGAACACTTTCTTATTTAGCTCTATTTTCTGTTATTCCTTAATTTTCCGCCAAACGAGCTCCTTTTAAAATTACCAAGTATTTCAAAAAGTAGGAAGAGATTTATCCGAAATGAAAAGGATTATTCACAGAATAACCAAATAAGGGTGGGATCTGAGGCTGAACAAAGAACCCCTATGGCATCTGCACCGAGCTAAGGTATGCAGCAACCCCAGCTGCAATGGACACGCAGTATTTGTGGTGGTCCAGGCAGAAGAAATAGCTGAATATTCCAGCAGCAAAGGGGCCCCCAGCTTGTGATTTGAATTCTCAGCTTCTGCTGACCAAAAAACAAAAAAAGCAAACACTGTCAGTTTAACTATTTGAACCACAGAGGCAATACTTCATAGCTGAATCGCGGCTCTGCTGCAGTGCAGCCCATTGCCCTCACCACTCCTGAGGCTGTGGGTGTCAGCTTCCCATCAGCTTCCATCCTTGCAATACAGCTCATAAAAACCTCAGGCAGCTTCGCAGCTCTCAAGAAACAAAAATGCAGTAAGCGACAGTAACCACACAGACCAGAAATGAGATGATGAGTCAACCACAAAAGCCAAAGCACCAAAATATGCGATTCATAGGATCATCAAGGTTGGAGAAGACCTCCAGTGTCATCCAGCCCAACCACCCACCTCCCTCCAACGGCTTCCCCACTAACCCACGTCCCTCAGCACAACATCCAGTTGTTTCTTGACCACTTCCAGGATGGCAACTCCACCACCTCCCTGGGCAGCCCATTCCAGTGCCTGACTGCTCCTTCAGAGAAGAAACCGCTCCTAACTTCCAACATAAACTCAATTTCTTAAGCAAACAGCACACAAAGCCTTAATCCAGGCTCTAAGCTAACTGCCACAGCACTGACTACAGCCTTTCCTCCTTTGGTGCTTCTAATTTAAAGGGAGAGAGAGTGTGACAGAGACAGAGAATACATACAGCAGGGCAAATATTTGTTGTATAAGATAAACACACAATTATCTAAAACGTAATCTTAATATGACTTATTAAAATAGATTACATTTTAATGCGAGCTGCAATTTGCACATTATACGGCACACTCTATATGTGCAGCCTCTCCTCTGCGCCTACCCTGACAACCTGCACAACTGAAGATATATAGAGAGGCGAAAAAAATACCGCTATCTTTCTCTAAATGGATGTATTTGGTGTTGATAGTCAGATACAGTTTTCACCTTTATCCCAGCTTGTTTCTGACCCACTGAGTTAGTGTTAATCACCCCTGTAGGCACCAATAATTTCCCCATATGTGGAATTTGATAAGTTAGAGCACCCACTTCATTTCAAGAAGATTCCAGCTGGCTATCCAGTTATCGCTATGGACAGCTTCAAGCACTTCCATGCCTCTCCTTGTATTCTTAGCTTTATCAAGCGCTTTGCACTTTTTGTCTTTTATCTCTTAATTGAGACCTGACTGCAAGAAATGCCTATCTCTTAAAGTGTGGTGCATTAAGTAT
The DNA here is from genome assembly GCA_035772895.1 of Perdix hodgsoniae. Taxonomy (NCBI): domain Eukaryota; kingdom Metazoa; phylum Chordata; class Aves; order Galliformes; family Phasianidae; genus Perdix; species Perdix hodgsoniae. The sequence goes on along the minus strand of JAPSGF010000118.1, from coordinate 739,547 downwards.
TAACTTTAACTGCTTTGGCTACTTGAGGTGCTGAAAACCTTAAGAAGCCAGGAAAAAGGTGAAAAATCTCCCCAAATCTCTATTTAGAGAAATTGTGTAAATGCTACAGTGCAATAAAAAGAAAATCGTTTTCCTTCCTCCTCTGCTTCTCCTCTCTCAAATGAAGGAAAAAAAAAGAAAAAGAAAAAGCGTATGCTGGAAACAGAAGTAGAGACTTCCCATATATATTGTCTCAAACAGCAAGGCTCTAAAATGCAAACGTTCTGGAAAAGGAATGTGAGACAGAATTAAGAAATTAACGTAAGAAATTATTTGGCAGTTAAAGGTGATAAAGAATTCATCCCATCTCAACATAACGACCTGTCTGGTCCTTCCAGTTATGAAGAACAGCAGCTGATCCCTCCTCAAGGAGGAACCTGGTGTGCATCTCACCTACAGCGCAGTCAGCCCTGAAGAGAAGCTGTGGGTGCCCCATCCCTGCAGCATCCAAGGCCAGGCTGGATGTGGCTCTGGGCAGCCTGGGCTGCTGGTTGGCGACCTGCACACAGCAGGGGGTTGGGGCTGGGTGAGCGCTGTGGGCCTTTGCAACCCAGGCCATTCTGTGATTCTATGATTCAGAATGCTTTCAAAGAAGTTGGCAACACCCTCCTGAACCGGTCTTATCCTCTGTAAAATGGGATGAAAGCATCAGTGCTGACTTGCAGCCTCTGGATGGATGCTGGTACAAAGTGCTCCAACAGGCAGCCTATGGCGATCCACCAGAATGATTCCTCGTGAATGACTGCTTCTTGCTTTATAAAAAAAAAGAAGAAGAATAATGAAAGACAAGCATTAAGGACTTTCTCCCATTCAAACCAAATTTCTCAGGAGGACCAAACAATATTTCTTGCGTCAATTAATTTGCAGCATGTAACAGTAGCAGGACAGCAGGACTTGTCCCTCCCAGGAGCCCATCAACAGGAAGGAGCTCTGCAATCATGGCTATAGGTGTCACTTGCCAGCCAGCAGTGTGGCAAAACACAGTCTTCTTTTACTTTGGTATATGTATTGATTTTGCATTTTTCTGATTGTTTCATAAATAAATCAACATTTCCAAGGCTGTTTGCCCCTGAAAAGCATCCAGAGAAATTCAGATCTTGCCCTGGACTGATTTCTTACTGCCTCAACATCTGTGCTGTACTCCATTACAGGCAAGGGAACCCCTCTCCACTGCCCTCCCAGGGAAGCCATGGATGGAGCAGACAAGATCAGGACTGTATGCAGGACAGATCAGGAAAAGGAAATATTGATAATGCAAAATAATCTTCTTTTTTAGAGATAAAGTCACTAGCAAGTAGGTCTCATCACAAAGAGCATGTAGTATGCTCATCTCCCCACCCAAAGGATAACAGGGAAATAAAAGTAGAGCAAGGGCCACAAAGATGAAAAAGAAACGGAAGAAACACTTCTCATGCTGACCCAGAAGGAATGGGGAATGTTACCTGTGGGACTCAAGAGACAGAAAGGCTTGGAAGGGAGCACAACGCTCCAGTGGGAAACAAAGACACGGACAAAGGTGTTTGGGCTGACTGGGCACGCGGGGAGACGACAGACACCAAAGGGTACAGGCAGACAGGGAGCACCGGGGGTTTGGTTTCCACGTGCCTGACCCTGGGTAAGTGGGATAAAATATCTCAGGGAATGCAAAGAGATGCCAGTGTGTTGGTAGAGCAGCGAGGGCTGCCCAGCAGAAGCACAGGCTGCTCCAAGCAGGGCTGTCCCAGCACCCAGCCCACCCACAGCACATTCCCTTGTGGCCACAGCCTTCCGTGCCTGGCAGACACATCCATGGGGCTCTGCAGGCTGCCACCAGGAGCTGAGCTCTGCCACGCGAGGCGTTCAGTGGAGCTCCCAGCCTACAGCACCAACCCCAGCCCAACACAGAGCCCCCGGGGATAAATACTGTGCACCAATATTCTGTTCTTCGAGCACGCTGAAGAGGGGGGATTTTTTCCCCATTTAAAACACATCCGTAAAGCAAAAGGAAAAAAGCTGAAAAGCCCGTAATCTCGTATTGTTCTCTTACAAGACCACAAAACTGTAGCTTGGTGCTACTTTCTGGAAGATGGTTAAAACTTGAAACACGAGGCTGGTGGGCTGCCACAGGCTCATACAGACCCCTTTGGGGAATCACTGCAGCACAGCATAACGGGGGGCAACATTTAAAGCCCGGCTCGTAGCTCAGACTGCAGGAAATGCAAAGTCTGCTGGCAGGCAGAGCCCTCCCAGCACACGACTCAGAACAAAAGGGAGCACGAGCCAAATCGCAGCGACCCCCTCACGGCTGTACAACTCTCCTCCCAACTCAGTTTTCCTACTCGACGCGCTGCACAGTGCGGAACATCGTGAACTGTGCTGAGAGGCATCTCTGCATTTGGTACAGAAGCACACGCAGATGCAGCGCTGTGCTCCCCCAAACCGGCGAGCCGTTTGACTACGAAGACGCCTGGTGTTACTGTCAGATTCAAGAGTTAAATATTCCAGGAGGAATTTGTTACTGCACAGCGATACATAATGCCTGAAAACCCCCTGCACCAATATTGCTCTCAAATTGGCAGCAAGTGAACAAGGGACATGAAGGATGCTTCAGCACAGTAACCTATCCTTCCTTCTCTCCTGGGAGCCACTTGGCCAGCTTTCATCCTCATAATTATAATAAATTTGACATTTCATAGATAATATTGATTTCTGTATTTTAGCATTTCACCATAGGTGACAGTCTAGCGTCAAGAATGAAATTTCTATTGATCTCCAGCGCATTAATCTCTCATGTGTATGTGATCATTTTTATAAGACCTTTTACTGCACATAAATCAATATTTCATATTTCCAGCTATGCCAGAGGAGATGTCATATTTGTAAACTGTGAGTTGACACCTGCAATTCCTTCCTGTTCAGCTTCAACTGTTCGGTAACAGTCGATTCAGGGTTGGGAAAGGATCAAGCTCCAAAACAAGGCGGATGAAAAAGAGGAATGTAGGAGATAGTAATTAGCTTAATGAACAAAGCCGTGGAGTAAGTGAAATAAAGCTGTGTTTCTTCTGCTTACAGTTGCCTCATGAATACAAACACCTCAAGGCAGTTTGCTACCCAGCCGATAATGCATTTTAATATGCTTACAGCACATTATAGCACAAACGCATTGAGAGAGTAGAAGCAGTTAGAAAATTATTAAGGACACTCTTATGTGAACTGTCTTGCCTCATACACCTCTTTAACCATCATAACACTGCGTGTAAAATGCGTAATTTAAGAACTACGTCAAGTTTGACAAGGCACGAGAATTGTTTAGCTGCCATTCCAAGAACTGTGAGCGATGTTACTTAGCAAATGGTAATTGGAGTAATAGAATTCTCCTCTTCAAGCTGAAATATTTCCTCCCCCAAAGTAGCCGATGGAAGCAGTAAATGACAGCAGGAACCACAGTGCCTCTTTGCAGAGTTTTAAGCGAGCGAGCTTAAATTCACATGAATAAAACATCTTTAAATAATATAGAATCTGCATCTAAATAAATAAAGCTCTCGAGGTGCTTGGGGATTCGTTAAATTAGTTAAATGAGCAATTACAGCATGACGGCCGGCGATCACACCCGAGCAGCAAACCCCTCTGAAGCATTCTGCACTTTTAATTATTTGCTAAATTAGTACAGACCTCCTAGAAATAGTTCGGGCCGTTTAATAGTTTGGGATGGAAACGGATAACCTGCAGTTTAACGAACGGAGTCACTCCAAATGACGTCTCTAATACACATCCAGGCACGCGCGATGATAAAAGCAGCATGCTAAGTGCTGGGTACGTACATATAATCATAACCATCAGCCTTCACACCTGAAGTGAAATAACCACTCAATCACTCCAGTGATAAAACACTCAGTCGTCCAGTGGGGACGCGATGCTCCGCACTGGAAGGTGCAGAATGAGAGCAGCACGGCACAGCACCTACAGCTGCAGGACACGGCCAGGACCCCAGGCCCAGCAGGGGCTGCTGCACAGCACCGCACTCCTGTGCACGCTTCGAGGCCGACTCTGAAATCCCCATTTTCCAACAATCTCCGATAAGCGCTGTTGACACACTATTATTTCAAATTATACGTCTTTCCACCGCGAGGAAATGCTACCCTTGCTTCTTTTTAAAGGCCAATCCTTTTTGTTCATCTCTAAAACATGTTCGTGCCCATAAAGTATGTCACCCTCTGACTGTTTTAGCAGGATGACAGACACGCTATCAGAGTGTGACTGACCGCCGGATGAGTGAGCGGACCTCCGCCGTGCTGCCAGGGCTGACGGAGGGGCTGGGCTCAGACAGCTGCAGCAGAACAGGCGGCGGTGCTGGGAAAGCCACGGGGTGACAGGTGTCCTTACAAATAGTTCAGTCTTGCGAGTGTCACAGGAGTGAGTCTGCAGAGAGCCTTCTGCGCCGTCAGATTTGTTTTGTTTGGCAGAGAGTTAATAGTGTGGACTTGAAGCCCCGCGCACAGCAGCGAAGCTCTGCGTGTTGAGCTGCACAGCTGCGGCAGCTCCTGTGCTGCCCACTGCGGTCCCAGCACATTGCATAGGAGGTCACAGGACGGCCAGGGTTGGAAGGGACCTCAAGGATCACGAAGCTCCAACCCCCCGCCACACGCAGGGCCACCAACCTCCCCATCTCACAGCAGCCCAGGCTGCCCAGGGCCCCATCCAACCTGGCCTTGAACACCTCCAGGGATGGACAGGGCACCCACAGCCTCTCTGGGCAGCTGTTCCAGCACCTCACCGCTCTCTCTGTAAAGAACTTAATCATGGGTTGGAGAAGACCCCTACGGTCCCCAAATCATAGAATGGCCTGGGTTGAAATTAGATGATCATTATGGTCCTTTTCAACCTCCGTGCTGCAGGCAGGGTCACCAATCACTGGAAATCCAACCCCAACCCACCTGCACCCATCCCACTTCTATACCACGTTATGTCATAAAGCATTACTTGAACATAAAGTCATCAGGTTCAAACTCAAGCTTAAACAGTAACCCTCTGGATAGTGAACAGATGCCACACACAGAAACAGCTTGCAGCTCTCCACATTGCTGCCTTGATCCAGAAGTGCAATCAAAGAAAGGGAACTTCACGGCAAGGAAATGTTCTTGGATACACAGTTTCTTGGGTCTGCTCTTTGATGCTTTAAGAGTAACTCAACACATACTAAAACTCTCAGTGTTGGGATGGTAGTATTTATCTTTCCTGTTATTTGTCTCTGCTGATATATACAGAGTAAAATATTCCAATAAAAACAGTATTATAAACTGAAAACAAACCTGTAACTGAACAGAACTTGTGTCATCCCAGATGCAATGCAAGATGACAATATCTGGTTTCAGAACACAAGGACAGCCCCATATGAGCCCCTTGCAGGACATACCCTCTGAATGAAGTTACCCACGTGGTTTCAACAGAGGATATTCACAACACATTGACAAAAAAAATGTTTTGCATTATTAAGTCAACGAGACAATAACTCATACTGTGGTCTGACTTTGGCTCATAGTAAATGCTCAGATATTGCCACAGTTGAATTAACTGTACTCACCAGCAAGGGGAAGCATGGGAGAAAAGCAGCAGTTTCAGCCCTTCATAATCAACATAACCAAAGCGACCAAGTTTCAGAGAAGGAATTGCCCTCAGCATTAGAAGGCCTTCTCCAACCTCAGTGATTCCATGGTTCTACCATCAGGAAATCAGCATCACCTGCAGACTGGGCAGGTCACAGCAGAACACTTTGCACCGATCAGAAAGGATCCATAAGGGAACATCAGAGAGTGGGGAAGGGAGTGCTCCTTGGAATTCATTATAGTCACAGAGAGCACTGAACAGATAAAAGAAATATATAATTAATCAAGCTTCTCCCAGACTGTGCCTACGGCTGTGCCTCCAAGTGACCACTGTAGGACACCACTGTAGGACACCACTGCAGCAGTGTAAGGCCAGCACTCGATGCAGCTTCACACCCAGTGCTGCCCACTGCCTATTTACACCAACCTCCTGGGGGATCCCAGCTTCCACAGGCAGTGCTCACAGCCTGGGGCAGCTGTGACACCGACCTGCAGGCATCTCACTCACGGCACTGCAGGAGGGGCGGCTTTGCTCTCTTCCCACCACCTGAACACAGTGAAACACAGCAAGCTGTGAGCCCACCCCAGCAGCAAGCACCCCCCCCCCCCCCCCCAAACACTCAGGTCCTGCAGCTGCAGCCCAGAGGAGCTCACCTGGAGCATCACACTGGGACCCAGGGTCTCGTGAGCCAGGCTGACTTCAAAAGGGAAGAGAATAATATATAGACAGATAGCTATAGACACATATAGACACACACACATATAGGATTTTTTTTTCTGTTTTCTGGGGAAAAAAAATCCTTTGAGATCTAGCTGAAATCTTTTCACTATTCTAAAACATTTCAAATTATATTTATATCCTTTAATTCCCCCATTAACTCTCTCTCGCTTTATTTTGGCCAGCATTAAATGAGAAAAAGGTCATTTTGAAATGAAAAGTGAAAAGTTCCATTTGGAAAACTTGGAAAGAAAATGTCACATTTTTTTCTTTTTTTTTTTTTTTTTGTCTTACCCCCCCCCCCTCCCCCCCAAAAAATGTCTGCTTTTACAATCAAACCAATGACCTGAGCACCACACGACCCCAGCAATTCTCTCATGGATGTAACAGCCTACTTTCAGCCATCCAGACATTCAGTTAGAAGAAAAGACACCTCAGATTTCACTCCCTCTCGACGTACCTTCAGCACTGCGTTGCGTAAACGCAGCAAACAAACATTTCCATTTACGTAACTGTGACCATCTCACAGCCAACAAAATCAAAGCCTCAGAGTAAATAACTCTGTTTTTCTAACAGGTAAAGAATTAGTAGTTGTGTGTAGGAGCCCACGTGTGCCATCACAAGTGTGCAAGAAAGGACTTTTACATCAAAAGGACTTTTACATCACATGGAGCACATTCTTGTTTGAATATAGGGCAATCAGAGACTTTAAAGCTACGCTCAGAGGTTCATTTAGGGAGAGTTTCTCTGTATCAGTGCCTCAATTCATCATTTATGTGTTTTAAAATGACTTGTCACATCTCTGCAGAGGAATCTCTGAAGTGATGCTTGGGGCAGGGCGGTGATGACCTCCCAAGGTCCCTTCCAGCCTGGGCTGTCCTATAGCCACACACAGCCTGCTTGCCCGTAAAGAAATCAACATGGTGCCACCGGAGAGACGTCCCACAGGAGGGGATGTCCTACAGCAACGGGCCCAAGCTGCACAGCACACTGTGTGCTGAGCACAGACCCCTCGAAGTCGCTGAGGGTGCTGCCAAGAACCTGCCTGCTCCAGAAGGGCTTTGCAGGATCAGACCTTTGGTTTTCAAAATTAGTTTTGATGTGACCTAATGGCTTTTGTTTCTTTGAAAAGAATATGAAAGAATGACAGCAATATTGAATTTTAAAACCACGGTCTGTCCACCTGCAGAGCCTTTCTTGCATACTTTAATAAGGACTTTTACCATGTCATTATACATTTTAATTACACTGTTAAATGTCACAATCACACATGTTAATGACATCATTACACCTATTTACACCAATTATGTCATTTGATGCAATTATAGTAATTCCGCCAATACACACAAATCAATAAAAAGGTTTTGTTTGCATTTTTAAGTGAGCAGTCACAAAAGAATAACCTTCCACTTTCTAACAGAAAAGGGGCAAGTACTTGAATCCTGAAATGAAAAGAGTGACTTCTGAGGCCTGAGTCTCTCTCCCGTTGCTGTGAATAGGCAACAACTTTGTGCAAGGCAGCTAAGTCAGATGAGGCAAGTAACCAGATAACAAAGCAGACCTTTTCTGCTTGTGTACATTTCTAAAACGCGTAAACACACAAACCATGCATTTGAAAGAGACCAGGCAACCCTGTGACCAACTCCATGTGAGCACTTGCCCGGCAGAAGTCATGGTCATCCTCAAGGACATTCAAAGAGATGGGGCCACCAAAAGGCACAACAAGCAGCATGCATCGATGGATCGAGATGTAGAAGTGGTGCCTTCAGCCATATTCATCCAGGTGGGATGGATCTCACCTCTCCTCTTGCTCTCCAGTGTCTAATTCTTCATTTGTTCTGAATTCAGCCCTACTCAAGTGTTTCTCAAGAGAAATTTCAACACATTGAAAGGAAATTGCACCAAGACCTCAAGGCTGTGTAATATAATTAGAGGATGCTCAGAGGGTGGTGAGGCACTGGCACAGGTTGCCCAAGGAGGCTGTGGGTGCCCCATCCCTGCAGGCACCCAAGGCCAGGCTGGATGTGGCTCTGGGCAGCCTGGGCTGCTGGTTGGCGACCTGCACACAGCAGGGGGTTGGGGCTGGGTGAGCGCTGTGGGCCTTTGCAACCCAAGTCATTCGATGATACGTGCAAGTTACTCTGAAGGAAAAAAAAACCAAAAAATCAAGAGCCAGAAGCCAACCCATTCCCATAGTCAGGACAGCAGATTTCTGGGGGCCAGCATCTCCCACCCAAGGAGGGGGCCCTGATGACTCCAGCACATCAACAGGAACGAATACAGGAGGAGCTCGTGCTACTGATGCTTACACATCCATCTACAAAACGACCTCTGTTAATAGGCTCTTCAGTCTAAGAAAGTCTGACCTTCATAAGGACCTCTGGGGTTTGATCAAATAATTCCCTAACCATGTCTTCGCTCAGATAGGCAGGTGAACTTCTACAATCTTCCAGTATAAATCACAGGAGCTAAAAATCACGGGGGCTTTTTTTACTCCTTTAATCTTTCAGAGCATCCAGAAACTCATTAACATCCATCTCACTGCAGCACAACTGGACATGGCACCGCAGTACATCACTGTGATGATCAAGCCTTTTTCAGAGGCTAATTCCTGGGATGATGCCTTCCTCTGTGCCTTCAGCCCTCAAACACATTTTATCCCCAGGTGTGCAGTCTAAATACATATTGGTAAGTAAAAATTAACAAGTCTATATCAGGGATCTGCCTCACTCCACATTTACTGATCATTTTGTCTCAGTATCACATGTAGACTTTGAAATGATTTTATGCTTCATCCAGATCATCAACAGAAGCATTCAAATGCAGAAGTCCACTGCACCTATGCTTGATTTTTAAACTCATGGATCTTTCCTCCAAACTCCACCAATGATTTGTGTTTCACAGAGGGGGTGAAATCACTCCTTTTCCAGGTGACCACACTGCTCACCGGATGGTTTACATGAGTTTATTCATATAACATGTGAGTAATGGAAAAGGCATGGTGGAATTTGCTTTGTGACTCCTTCCAAAGACAACCAGGAAATGCTGAAGCAAAGGCCCCTTATGGAGGAGGTTCTGTTACGTGGTGCTTCTTTGAAGGTGAATTATGCCCACTGCCCTGCAAATACAGTGTCGTGGTCAGCTTGGTGCCATTACAAACCATTCCTGTCATTATGAATCCAAACTACAGTTCTAAACTTCTTCTGGGAAAGCACAAACTGCCCATATCAACCACAGGCCATTCATGCTGAGCAGCCTGACACAGGGAACAGCAACCTCTGCCTCCACCTGGACACAAACGTTTAGTTTCCAGTTGTTACCACATTACTATTGTAGAGAATTGCTGAAATCCTGACCGGAAAGCAGAGATCACTCAAGCCATCGTGTGCTGAAACAGCTGAACAGCAATTGGGTATCCACCAATGCCTACAACCAAAGCACTGGGAACAAAGCCTCGCACCCAGGCAGCAGTATGGAACTTCATCTGCAATCTAGCCATGCACACGTCCTCATCCCTTCCCTTTCAGCTTCACAAGCAGTGGAGAAGCACATTCAAAACATACTGGGCACGCACAGCGTGTTGTTTTATAACCACTGAGCCTAACCAGATTTCCCCGAGATAGGAAAAGAAATTCAATGATGGCTATTTGATAAGCAATGATCAACTTTGCAGCTCTTTAATTGGTGATAAAGTTCTTCCAAAAACATGTGTGACCATGGGGTGGGAAGGAGAAGGTGGAAGATAAATACAAGTAAATCACTTGTAACTAGGAACCAAGAACACAGAGCCCTGAAGTGAACAGCCCTAGAATTCTGTAAATGGAATGTAAAATTCTGCACAACATTAGCTTGACTTTGCTGCCACATAAACTGAATATTATATGCAAAATAAACATAGTGTAATTTTATTTATCAAGTTGCTTTGTGTTTACTTATGCAGGAAAATTCAGTTCTCCCATGTTTAAAATACACCCTCTAAGTGAGTCAGGACTGTGACTTATCCAAAAAAAGCAGAAATCCTGTAGGAGCCATTTTTCAGCTAGTGGTTAAACATCACAAAGAGGAGATAATTTCAGGAGCTGAGCCCTGCTACTCCCTACAACTAAAAAACTGCCCTTTGATTAATAGCATGCTGCAGTACAAGCAATGAGCTTACAGCAAACTGTTGCAATAATGCCCACGAGGCTTTCCAACTTCAGAACAGAGACTTACTACCAAGAAAGCCAGTAAGCTCTGAAGGCGTTTGCTAAAAAGCAAGGAGGAAGAACTGAAATATGAAGGCAATCTTGGTTTTCCATTTCTAATAGAGTTTGAATGTGGCTGGTTACATTCAGTTGTACAGCAGTTTATCTGCCAAGCACGGGAGCTAATTCCTCTGTCAAGGTACTGATAGCTCTTGGGAAATTAAGTGGAAGCATTCCATTAAAAGTAAGAGTCAAGAGAAAATGGCACAGCAAGACGAACTGGTGATCCAACTTGTGATCTAACTTTAGATGTTAGATGTCGTGTTGAGGGATGTGCTTTAGTGAGAACTGCTGGTGACAGGTGGGTGGTTGGACTGGATCATCCTGTGGGTCTCTTCCAACCTTGGTGATTCTATGGCAGGCTGGAATAAAGAGGTCAGATATCAGCAACAGCTGCTGGGCTGTGCAGTCACCTCAGCACTGTGGTAAGGTGCTTCCCAGAGCCCATGCATGGAGACAACAAGAGAAAACTGCTGTACTTTTTAACCAAACACACAGTTGGCACTGGGGGAAAAGACTGAAGAGCAATTGGCGGCAGCTCATTAGGATCTCTGACAAAGACATACAAACAACCTGTCTGTTTTCTGCCACCACTCTCAGTAGACAGTTGGATGCCCAGCTCTGTTCCCTCCAACCTCTTCAGTACAGTTGGTTGGCTCAAAACTCCCATTTTCGGGGCAGAAGTGTATGGTATCAGTTGAGTAAGCTACAGAAACCCTCACACAAACAAAGCTCATACAGTTACACTGAGATGAATAACCAGCTACTCCATTTTGAAGGTAATTTTTATAGCCAGTTCAACAATACACCGTGCCAGAACTAGTTCTGAAGCTCATCATGATCTTGACCCCCCTAGGCAAGGTGCCAGAAAGACTTGCATTCTGTTTCTTCTGGGGAAAACCAAGTCATTAGTCAATGACCATGATGAAAACTCCAACAAATGTTAAGGAACAGAGAAGAAAATAAATAAATAAATAGATGACTTTGTCCTAGAAGAGCTGAAGTCTAGAGAGGGGAAGTAGACCTCCAGCCAGTCTTTGCAGCACTGCTCAAGGTCAGGAAGAGGAGAAACAAACTCAATTCTGCTTCGCTGGACAACTCAGCAGTCCCAGCTGACCTGCTCCCCAGCTAGGCCCTCAATGCACCGCGCTCACACCATAGACCAAACCAACCAGGTTGTAGCTGGCACAAAGTCAGACCAGCACTCACAGCCCTGACGCTGCCTGTACCAAACCTTCTCCTGCCACAGCCGCAGAGGATCTCCCTGCACAGAGCTCACAGCCTTGGTTGCCTCTTGCCTTAATGGCAGCTCTTGAGCCTATTGCCCACATGGGCACTGGCAGCTCCTTGGTGGCTGCCCTCATCACAGAAAGGACATTTTAACCATATACGGGTCTAAATAACGCTGTATGGTATCAATAATAACTTTGCATGGCTAAGCTAGGGCTCTGGGCACTGAAAGCAGCACAGCCACCCAGGCCAATGATATCCAGCTCAGGCCAAAGCAACAGTGATAAAATTCCTCTCACATCTGCTTACAGGCTCCAAACTACTCTTTAACCTACATGTAAATGAACACCGTGATTGACCATTCTTTCTCTCACACACAAAAAACGGAGGTTCTATTTTTCTGCAATGCCTCTGGTAGCCTTCAGAAGTACTCTTGTTGTGGCTTTGTCTAAGGCTGCTCCCTTATTCCCTCAGAAAACAGCAATATTAAGAGATTTCATTTTCTCTTCGTATTTAACGTGATCGGTTTCTGTGTCTGGATGGTTTGAAATATATTCTCCATTGGACAGATAAGTCTTGGGCAAATGACTGACCTTTGGAAATAATATTTATAATTTCAGAAATGTAAAACTTAACATTCTTTAGTAATCCAATATTAAAATACATTTAAGTTGATCTATTAAATGCTACGATTCGAACTTCTAAAAAAATGCGCAATAGAAAAGCATCAACAATGTGTGTGGTTTAGAAAAATTCATTTATACGGCGGTCTGCAATGTCATGATGTATTTTAAATAAAAGAGCTACAGACAAAGGTATTGATTTTAGAGGCTTAACTAAATAAACAGTATGTAAATTCTGTCTTTTTCTATAAAATTAGATCAGAACGCACATATTACACTGTCTTTTTCTAAGGGAATGACAGCTATTGAATTTGGCAGACATTGGAATTTGGTTAAAGAGTTAAAGACCTTTGATCTTTGGTTTACAATTAAATGATACCTCTGTAAAAGGACAGTAGCAGAGTAGGCCAGACAGTATTTATGAGCGGCAGATGCAGGTGGGAGGTGTTGCATGGGGCTGCCAGGACACGGCACCGGGGCGCACTGCACCTTCCCAACATCATAGCAGCTCAGGGGATGATAATGAAGGCAGGAGTGACCCAGGCTGGGCACAGGGAGACACTCAGGGAGCTGCTTCTCTTGAGCTTTGGAGAACTGCCTTGTAACGCCGCCCCGTCCGACCCCGCAGCAGCACCCTGAGCAACGGAGACTTCCAGAAAACCACCCACGGGCATCGTTGTGTCGGTGAGGGACGCGCAACAGGAAAGCCAAGTTGGGCTGAGCGCATCTCTGCCCCGCACTGCTCCAATGGATGCGCATGAGCAGCGCTCCGTGGGGCTCAGCCTGCTGCTGCCCTGCCTGCACCCACCTGGAGCCCTGCTCCCACCCGGCTCTGCCACATCTCCCAGCTCACCAGCAGCACCGCCGACCACCTTCGTATCTTTATTTTTTTTAAAAAAAAAAGATTTATCTATAACCTTTCTAACAAAGGGAAGATCACTCCCCAAGTTCCTTATTAATTTATGCTCCTCTGTAATTATCACTTAGAGTAACCACCAGAGCTCTAATAAATGTATAATGAAAGCAGTAACAGAGCAAGCTGCAGCGCTTAATCCGAGATTACATATTTACAATAACAAATTACGCAATTCAGGTCCAGTTCAGGGCTTTCTGTTCCAGCCCACCCTCTCCGATGGGCTTTTTTTTTCCTCCCCTCCCTTCTTTGTTATGTCATTCTGCAGACAGATCCCAGGCTGTTTCCTGTCACCCACCGGAGCAAACTGCTCAACAGAAAGCACAGTTGGACAGCCCTTAATTAGTGCTACTTGGGATAGTCAGGATGAATGCCTGTGTCAGCATCTCACGTGTCCCCCCATCCGGCCAGCTCTGAGCACAGCCAGCACTCAGCACCAGCCAGGATCCAACCCACAGGGCGCACAATGCGAGCTGCACGCCTGGCGCTGCTGCCAGAAACGTGTGCGACGACCTTCCTTACGTTAAAACGGCCTCGGAGTGTTCTGTTACAGCTTACCAAGCATTTATTGCTGTGTGTTCAAACCACACGCACAAGCTGCGCAACCAAATTAGTGCCGGAGGTGGAAGAATAAACAGATAGAGATCAAAATCACTTCTTAGATCATTAAGCACCTTGGATTTGAAATCAGAACGGTGCCATTCAACCATTTCGATATGAAATCCTTGTTTCTTCTACAAGAGGAGGACTTGCATTACAGCACAGGACCGCTGACAGGCAGTAGGGGCACACTGTGGCACTCTATGGCCAATAGCTGTGCATTTCAGAAGGAAATAAAGTTGCACGCTACCGCAGTGATTCGCAGTGGAAGTTGGCCAGCAGATGCTTTCAGTCATAGAACCACAGAACGGCCTGGGTTGCAAAGCCCACGGTGCTCATCCAGTCCCAACCCCCTGCTACACGCAGGGCCGCCAACCAGCAGCCCAGGCTGCCCAGAGCCACACAGTCACACGTGTTCTTTCTGCTTCCCAACCACAGGAAGCCAACTTTCAATGCAAAGCAGCAGACGGCTCCCCAAGAACAGCAGAACACACGGGCACACTTTGGTTCACATGAACACACGCGACGTCTCACTGTCTGTGAGCACTCCATGAACGCCCTGCAGAATCCCACATTCAAACAGTTAAAGCCACGCTGGCAGGAGAACAAAACCCAAACAAACAAACAGGGCCTTCATCTGCGTGCCATTCTTCTCCCTAATGCTCTACCAGCTCCACTCAGAGTTCAGGTAGCAAACAGGATGATTGATTGCCTCGGGTGCGCCAGTAGCAAAAACTGGAGATTCAGCTGGTTCTTCCTCCCCATTTTTCTTTTTCCTGCTACACCATTAGAGCTGGATGCCATCAATTTAAGCAGGTACAGGATCATACCCTAAAAATAACTTGCCTGATCTCTCCATTTCTTGTTAGAGGAGACAGAACTGGGGGGCTTCGGCTACCGCCCGACGGGCTTGTTACCATTTCCATTGTACTGTCTGCTGCTGGAATAGCCCGTGGCTCAGCAGCTGCCAGCAGCTGTGTCAGTGGCAGTGGTACTACACACATTTAGGTGTCACAAACACTCCCCGTGCGAGCAGAAGCGGCTGCTGTTGCCATGCAATACACATTTTGGTGACTGCTTTCCTTTGGGCTGCAGCACGGTGGCTTTCCATGCTGGTGGCAGCGCAGCCTTCTTTATAAGGATGAATGAAGATGAAAAGGAAGACAAATAGAAGTGAATGAGGCACTGCT
Organism: Perdix hodgsoniae; assembly: GCA_035772895.1. Lineage (NCBI taxonomy): Eukaryota > Metazoa > Chordata > Aves > Galliformes > Phasianidae > Perdix > Perdix hodgsoniae. Next base: position 724,408 of record JAPSGF010000118.1, on the reverse strand, counting down.
TTATGTGATTCATGATAGCTTGCAGTAAGCCTGTTAGCCTCCGCCTGGCTCCCTTCTCAGAGAATAATGGATAGTTACAGTGTGTATAGTGACATTGTCAAACCATCAGGAATTACTGATTATAGTGCTAAATATTGATCTCTGCTTCACATGTGTCAAAATTCTTTCTTCCCTTAATTAGAACTTCCCTAAGCACCATACGAGAACAAACCAAATATATCAGATCTCCGTGAAAGGGAGTGTGATACCAGAATATAATTGTGACCTCTTGTCTTCTCCTTTTCTCCTGAGTTTTGAGATGACTTCAGCTGTCTATCCTGCCCTTCCCAGCACATGTGATAATCATACTCATTTTTCCCAATCTAACCATAGGAAGATTTTTCCAAGGCTGTGCTTTTCATCATTTCAAACCACCGGGGCTGCAGTCAGATGGCAGGGAAACTTAAAGTGCCAGAAGGTGCCTTTTTCTATTTGTTTTTTTCATGGTACACTGCACCAGGCAATGACCTGTGGCAACAGTGTCACACAAAACGGAGACAAGTTCACCCAATCAAAGGGAGCTTTAAAATTAACACAGATCCCTTCATTTCTTCATGCAGGATCGGGGAAGGGCAATTTAATGGATGTCAGAGGCTTCCGATTATCACTCTGCAATCGCCGCCTGTACAGAAAAACAACTTTTGTTACGAGGATTACTACGCACTATTTGTATTAAAAACCACATGCTTCTCATCAACAGAGTCGTGACAATTAGTATTAATTTCATATTACTGTTCAATCATCTTTCCTACTCTTTACAGTATTTATAATATAAAATAATGAAAGCCTATGATGTATGGTTTCAATTTACTCCACAAACTGAGCACTTAAGTCATTTATCTTAGTTTACCTGTAATATACCGGGGCTCTTTTTTGTATTGTTTTTTTTAAACATGACACAATGGTACATTTACCTTTAGTTTGATGCCCTTGATAAAAATCAATACTTCATTAAAAGGTCCCCAAAAACGTTAATTTCAGCACGGGAGGGGGATGGGGAAAGAAGACAGTGATTATTTATGTTAAAAACTCTAACATTTGTATAACCACGTGTACACCGTGCTATTGCTACCAGCTTAGAGGACAACAGGGATGAAGATGTGCAACTCAGAAATCACAGAGAAGGCAAAAAGAAGGAGCACGTCCCAGTCTCTCCCCATTAGCAATGAACTGTACAACAGTGACTCTTCAGTGTGAAGTTTCTAGGAAAGAGCTACAAGTGGTTCACAGTAAGCACTCTCATCATCAACCCCAGCCCAGTGCACAGTGGCTGAAGAAATGACCAATAAAATCCATTCTAGGCCTGTCCTATTTTAACCTTCCTAAGGAATCAACCTCGTACACGACCAAGGTGCTCTTCCTTTTTTAGTTTAGGATGATCTCCATCGGCAGAATGGCAATAACCAACAACAGTCTCAGAGTGCTGCAAGTTCCCAAAGCACAAATCACAAGAGCACAGCAGGATGCCAAGGGCTGGGACAGATGGCAGGAAGCCCCCAGGCCTCCGAGTACTGAATGACAACACACCTGCCAGAGCCTATGAGATGTAGATACATACAACCAATGAGGTTGGAGAAGGCTTCTAGGATTAGACGTTAGGAGGGAGTTTTTCCACCCAGAGGGTGGTGAGGCACTGGCACAGGTTGCCTAAGGAGGCTGTGGATGCCCCATCCCTGCAGGCACCCAAGGCCAGGCTGGATGTGGCTCTGGGCAGCCTGGGCTGCTGGTTGGTGACCTGCACACAGCAGGGGGTTGGGACTGGATGAGCGCTGTGGGCCTTTGCAACCCAGGCCATTCTACAATATGACTCTATGAACCCAAGGCCAAGCCCAGCCACCTCAGCATGCCCAATGACCACATCCCTCAGTGCCACATCCCCACACATGGTGACCCCTCACACCCTGGGCAGCTGTGCCCGACTGCTCTACAGAGAAGAAATGTTTCCTGACACCCACCCCAACCCTCCCCTGGCACAACATCAGGCCATCACCTCTTGTTCTACCACTGTTACCAGGGAGCAGAGGCCGACCCCCACCTCATCACAACCTCCTTTCAGGGCACTATAGGGAGCAGCAAGGTCTCCCCAACAGCATTGCTTGGGCATACATGTACTACTGGCTTCACCACAAAGGCTGGATTGCTTTATGTGCTCATGGGGCTGCCCAAGATGGTTACCCTTGCCCAAGGGTAACCATCAGCATCCCACCCTGCGGTAGGCAAGCAGCAGAAGAGGCAGTCATCGCGACCACACGGGTCACGCAGGGAATCACTGTCAGGCAGAATTAGATCTCACTTTCTCTGCTCCTTCCAGCAGCCTGTGCTGGCGAGCAGGGGAGCACACAGCACAGCAGCAGCCGCGCCTGGACCTTCTGCAAAGAGCCAGCGCTGCTCAGTGACCTCCCTGATAAACTCAGATTGCTGTTATCAAACGGACAGCTGATAGTTACAGACAGCTATTGGATTTTTAGGAAAGGAACGCAGAAAGCTGCTAGGTAACAAAGCGCTTTTTCTATTCCAGTTCATGTTTACGATTCTCTTTATTATTATTTTTAAAGTTTTGCCTTTTTGCACAAAGGAGCGATGAGAACTTGGATCTGTTCCCTCCAAGCCCCCATCTTAACCCATAGCAGCACAAAAACCAAGTCTCTGCTTTCCTCTGACAGACAGACAGGTCAGCATGGAACCCTGCACAGTGGGTGCTACACATCTTCATGGTCTCCAAACAGCACTACAAACAAGCTTTAGAAAGCCACACCAACGGCATGACTTACGCTCATTCTGAGGGCCTATTATGCTCCTGAAACAACACAAATAGCTTTTATTAGGCAAGCAGGAGTTAGCACTTTTGCACACATAAAGATTATTGATCCGGGTCCTAACGCCGCGGTCCTGCAGCACAGCCAGGGAGGAACAGCTGATGAGGCAGAACGATGCTCAGTACTTAAGCTTTTAAAAATATTGCACCTGCAGATCACTGGGAACCGAGAAGAAAACATATCATTCCTTTATCCGCGGCGCACAGTTAGAGCAATTCAGCAGAGGCAAATATGAGCTGATCAATGAGGAAGCTCCTTGTCTTCCGCACTTACGTCCTCCTCATGAATCTTAACCAAGAGAAATAATAATAAGTGGCAGAGAAGGTTTATAGTGCTTTAAATAAGCAAGTGAGCCTCCTAAAGCTACGAGCGACGTTCTCTGGATATCAAAAATAATAACTGGTTTTGCAGCAGTGCAGCACGGAAACACAAGGGTATAAGATATACTGTACTTTAAGCTCTGTTTGATGAATCTGAGCACAGTTCCTGGGGGATAGATTACTTTAAACCATGCTCTTTTACTTTCTAATCCTGACTTGATTTGATTTGTACTTTAATACAGCTGCCTGGCAATTCAACAGCAAATAGAGACTATTTATGTAATCATATCGTAAGTAGTGGGACAAGAAGAAACTCTCCAGAACCTTTTTGGAAAATAGTTTGTTGTACTTTTTTATTTATTGAACAGCAGGGCTTCGGGCTTTTCAGTGCTCATTATAATTGGTTTTCTGCTTGAACTTTCAAAAACTGTCATGTCAATACTCAAACAGAATTTTTTTGCTTACTATATGGCTGTGGGCTCTATTTTCTCATGTGCTACTTGACAAAGTTCTTGTAATATCTCAGAGGCAAGTTCTGGAGCTTGAGTTGCTATTTAAGAAACTGGAAGTCAGAGTTATTTTATCTCCTTGACAGTCCCTGCTCCGCTCCTCACGGCTGCCCAGCGCCAGCTGTGGGAGCTGCAGTGCCGCAGAGGAGCTGCCCACCCCTCGCCCCGCTCTGCACACCGCCGCCGGACGCGTAACTGAAGAGAGCAAACATCCCCGGCACAGGCAGGGACCAAAGCGGGTGAGCAGTGGACATCCTTCAGGTGCCAACTGAAGCCCCGCTGGCTCATTTCACCCAACTCCCACCTCCCCCTTCCCAGCCCTGCCAACAGACTCCTGAAGAGCTCTGCCCCACACCTCCATCCCTCCTTTCCTAAGCGCCCTGAAACGTGATAATTTTGCATGCTGTCACAAAGACTGGACAACAATAGAAATTCTTTGTCTCTGACTCGTGACAAGCATAGAAGGCATCACGTGCTGTACTCACCACAGGGATCTCCACCACCTGCTTACACCGTGCCAAAATGGCAGCACGGGCAACAACAGCTGGATTATTTTAGCACTTTAACCAAGAAGGAAGAGCTCAGCACAGTTGAGGGCTGGCTCTGTTTGTTAACCCACCAGGTCCATCTCCTGTACGCGTAACAAAGACACAACAAGCACAGCTCAAACCTTTGGTTCTTATGGCACTGACAGCACTTAATCCGCATGGAAAGGACATGAGATCTCCTGTCTTAAAGCTGAAGAATAGTACATCTTCTCTTCAGAATAGGCCGTTGCAGCCACAGAGATGGCTTTTGTTCACAGCATACACCCATACAGCAGTGGTGACATGTAGGGGTCTGAAGGCTGCGAGCTTTGCTGGAACCAAGAACCGCGAATGAGGTGCAGGACTGCGTGTAACTGAGAACCCGCTGGCCTGAACAGCACTGGGACCAAATGCAAATATTTTGGTCACAACTCAACCAGCACAACTCTGCTGCTAACTTACACCAGTGGAAAGAAAAATTGTTTTTGTTCTCAGTTCATATTCAGTTGTAGATGAACGGCGAAATTAATGGTTAAAGGCAGTAAATTTGGGGGGCATTTAACGTGGCTGCTAGAAGGACTCAGACTGAAATCCCAGCTTCAGCTTCAAAATATTTATGCCCGAGGAATTAACTAACAATGAATATATAGTAAATAGGAGAAAAAGGCTCCGTGTAACAGAAAACGCTCCCTGAAACTATAGCACAAAATGCAGGACATATTAAAATCTACTATTTCCCTCAAATATTTAGACAGCACAGATGTGTAAATATGTGCTGCTGTGAGGCTTTGCGTTAACCACAATCTGACACACGCTGTCAGGCTCTGGAAGTACAAAAGAGAAATTAGAGAGCGTGATTTCAGTGGCCAAAATTCGTATCAGAACCATATTTCAACTTGGAGCAAAAAAGAGTGCGGAAATGTTGGTAGCAATCAGCTGGATGGAGGCTGCAGAGGTTTTCTAAAAATGACCGTGAATTTTGTACTGAAAAGACATTTGATACCAAATTCTCACTGGAGGATTTCTATTTGCTTTTCCATTTCCTTATTAGCTGGCGTTTTCTCTTTGCTCGATTAATGAAATCCTAACACTGTAACCCTTTTACAACTATTCGGCTGCTGACAAAACCCAGCTGAGAATTCACTTTGCCATTTCCTGCAGTATTTCAGAGACAATGGAGGGTCAGTAATCTGGCACAACCCGAGATGGCAGCTCGGCCCATCCGCCCGCTGCCAGCAGAAAGCACGGCCCATCCTGCGGGTCCGCTTCCTAAAACTGCACCAGGGCCACTCTTTCAGTCAACTTGGAAATTTATATACTATACACTAACCCTCCTTTAATATCCTCGCTCTCTTTCCTCTGGGCATTTATTGCTGTTCTTTCTAGTTCAGTAACCAGTGAGCAGAAGGTTCATTAAAACTAATTGAATTGGAAACTTGTCCGCCCTGGGAAATGTTAACTCTTTGTTGTTATCTCCGGGAAATTCCTTTTGTTATTTCCCCTTTGAATCCCACAGCCGGGCTCCAACACGGCCATACCCACGCATGACGGGCAGCAGGGAGGGCTGCAGCCCCGCTCCAGCTTCAGAGCTGCGTTCTGCGCCGTGAGCCGGGCACGGCGCCCGCGGGCAGCAGCACCGCCGCCTTCACCCTTGGCGGCTCTCCGTTGCATCCCTCCAGCTGGGGATCGGCTGCGCTGCAGGTGCCTGCCGCTCCTTCCCTTCCACGCAGCGAAACAGGCTGCGGAGCCGAGCGCTTGGGGCTCCTGACTGCTCCGATGGAGATGAGCGCACGCCAGAAGCGCGGAGCGGAGGCTGCGTTAAATGAGCGACTCGGCGCTGCGAGGGTCAGCCTGCGCCGCACAGCAAACCTCCCTCCGCTGCCTTCCTTTAATCATGTGTGAGCAATGCTTACAAAGCTGACGGGACGCGGTGCCTCACCCAGCTCCGTGCAGCTTGAAAATATCGACGAAATAAAGCACTTGATAATAGTCACAGTGGTAGATTTTTGACAGCTTTAAAAATCAATCGAAAATAACAGGCAACCCACTGTTGCTAATAAAAGTAAATATTTATGACTGATTTGACTGAGCTTCAATACCAGTCAATCACTTTCCAAAGGATCTTTGCAATTCATTAACCTCTTTTTACTGGTCTTGTCCCTGTTGGTATTAGCCATTAAAAGAGAATAAGGGAGGGGGACTTGATTTTTCTATTCTCATCATTCATAGCTTATTTGTTCATTCCCTCCATTCCCATACGTTGCTGTTAAATTGATTGTCTGTTTAGTCATATGAATGATAAAGTAGCTGTGCCAGGAGGAATGAAAGCCTCCATTAATTCCCGAGAAGGGTGGGCTTCTTTGATTCAGCCTCAGCCTAAACCCAAACTACTTCCCCTAGTTTCCTACAGCACCAGTAACTAAATTTAGCCCATAACATACTGCTGATATTAAGTGCCATAATTCTCCCCACAAACTTTTTGCTGTCAAAACTTCAGGGAAAATTATATTTATTAACAGCTGATAAAGGCTGTTATCATCACTCTGGTACCCTCAGTCTGTAGGATGACAGTAGGAAAAAATAAAAGAAACCTAATTTTGTTTTGTAATGTAAATATGATTTCTAAAAAAGCGTTTGCACGCAATAATGAAAAAACATCACAGTTCTTTTAAATAAGGACAATAACGTGGGGTCTGACCTCACCCAACTTACCCCAACCCCATATGACTGCTTTTATTTTAAACTGATGAGCCATGGCATCATTCTAAACACAACACTCAGAAGCCAAGCAGGGCCCAGTCCCTTTGGGATACCCACAGCGATGCTGGTGATGCACACAGGCAGATGCTTGCATTGATGCAGTGCTGCAGTAAATGGACGCCCAGTTGTACACCACTTGCCCGTGGCTGAGGAACCCATTTGTGCAGATACACAACTTCTGCGGGATGCAGTTAAACACTCACTCCTGTGCCTCTTTGTATTCTACATCTCCACAGCGAAACACTCTGCAACTCATCACAGTTGGGGTACAGCAATGGAGAAAGCCTCTCCCACACTGCTGCAGCTTTTGGCAGCTGTTACTTCCTACAGGTGACAACGCGTGGAGTTTGGTTTTCCACCATAACCACCAGTTTTCCACCATAACCACCAGTTTCCCACCATAACCACCAGTTTTCCACTTCCTTCTTTCACACAAAACACCTGCAAAACAGAGCACTGCTAAGCCCGTATTTTCCCATCTGTGAGGCCATAAAAGCCAAGGGTATGGAAGTGCAGTGGCCGTTAATGGAGCAACAGATTCCTCGGAGAAGTCTCCTGCCCCATAAGGCAGCATAACACAGAGGGGGGTCATCTGCACTCATGGCACTGTTAACTGTGTTCCAGCACAACAGCAATGCAACAAGCAGCTGAAAATCACTGTCCTTCAGAACGGTGAAGGGAAAACCCAAGGGGTGTTATAACTAACATCACTGCATCACTTAAATAACTGTCAGATTGCCACAGATCATTCACAGGCAGATGCAAACCTTCCAGTCCCATCCCCACTCCATACCTTCACTGTAGATCCACCCTTTGAACCTCATTTTGTTACACACACCAGGCAAAAGGGCCCGCGATCGAGGACCTCCCAGCAGCAGGATGAGGGCAGCCCTGAAGCACCACGCTGTCTGCTCCCCTTGAAAGCAGGGCAAGGCAGCAGGAAAGACACCCAGGGCTCTGCACAGCTCTGGGTACCTCAGCACACTTCTCACAGCCCCTGCAGTCGCCATTCATCCCTTTGTCGCCTTCAGACTGGATTACTGCAGGGGCTGCAGCACGAGGCTGTGCCAAAAGGTCACTCGCTCTCCATCTGGTGCAGAACGTGGCAATGGGATTATTTAAGGTCGTCAGCTGAAGACAATATATCTTTCTATCACGATGGTAGAGTCCATCCTACTTCCTTATTCACTACCAGGACCAATTCAAGGTGACCATTATGGCAGCGGATGAATTACGTGTGCGGAACATTTTTTTTTGACAGATGTCCCACCCTCTCCTGCTTATGAATTATCCCTACATAAACTTCTGTTGATACTTATTTGTTACACTCGTTTATAAGCTACTCTGATTTATTCAATGACTCATTTTCAACAGGAGAACCAGAGGTTGCTGACAGACCCCTGAGCCTTGCCTCGGGCTCCTGTTTTCTGTCTGGTTGGCCGTTTCAGCCACACGGTGTTGTTTCTCATCAGATAGTTACCCTACAATTTCCAAGTGGTTTGCATACCCCCAGCTAAGGGAACCCAGACTGGACATGAAGGCCTTCACTGTTTGCCAGGGAGTGAAGGAGAAAACCTTCACTCTGGAAGTTTTCTGCTGAGCTTCTGAGAAGACACCACCACTTCATTTCTGCAAGCCTTCCTACTATGTATAAGAATGTATTTCCACCTGCTAGCCAAAGCATTCCTTGGCTGCAGACTTGTGTACAAAATATATATGTATATATCTTTCTTTCTTCTAACTTGTCTTTCTTTCTCATTTTTCTTTCTTCTAACTTGTCACAGAACCATGGAATCATTCACATTAGAAAAGACCTCAAAGATGACCAAGTCCAACCATCAGCCCATCCCCGCCAAGCCCACCAACATCCACTTGGAGATCTACAAACAGCGGAACAACTGCTTCGGATTCTTCAGCAAACAGGATCTCAAGCTTTGCTTTTGGGAATCGCCACCGCTTGTTCCACGTGATGCAGCACGACGGTGTTCAATGAGGAACACAGTGAAGGGAAGGAATGGCGTCACATCGCTGCCGCACACATGGCATGGAGCCCAGCTAACCTCCTGCAGAGCTACAGGTAAGGACAGGACCTACACAGAGGCAGACGACGTAAATTCTGTTTAGGCAGAACTAAGATAGAGATCACAAAACCCCTTTTATCCTCCTCTTTCACCGAAGATGAATGAAATCCTCTTTGAGTGTTTGCAGTAGGTAGGAAAGCCACACAAAACCTATGGAGACGCGCACACTGCGTAGAGCTGGCAGTTATTATCCATTTCTGTGTTCACACCATCTGCTGATGTCCTTCAGGCTTCTCCTCAGATCCAGCACAGAAACACAGAAACAAATGACCCCAAGACGACTCCTGTGCCCACATTCCCCAGATGAGGGTGGCAGCAAAGCACGGGGCTGTGGCTGTCAGCAGCACCAGCACAACCCACCCAGGATGTTTATATGTGTCACAGAGTGTCTTACAGATAGCCTGTATAGCTTCTGTTGGGTCTCAGCCTTAACGGTGCTTACATTTAACCCATTTGAGGACATCTGTAATGGAAGACAGTGCTTGGGAACAGGCATTCAGACACGACTGTCAGAAGTTGTGCTGACTGCGTGGGGCGCCTCGCTTGATTTCTTGTAGATACATACAGAACATATTTACAGCCGTCAGTGACAGATGTTCAGTGCAAATATTATTCCAGCAAATTTCTTAATCAGATGATGTAATGTAATGCACAACAGCATCACTTTTTTTAAAAAAAGTATGAATACAGTGAAAAAATTACCATTCAAAAGGCCAAACTACTTACGCACGATTCCTAATGAACTATTCTCATCAACAGAACAATGCTACAAGACACACAAAACTTATTTCCTAGTTATAAGAAACCAAATAATTTAAGATTATATACATGTTCACCTTCATGTTCAGGTGCAGAGGAGTCCCACACACTATGACCTGTATTTGTTCAGCACCATGGAAACCATTTCACTCCATTATCCAAACATTATTTACATAAAACCAGGAGGGAAAAGGTAAGAGAAAATAAAAGTGACACAGGCAGAAATAATAACAGCAATTGGATTCATGGTGGGGAAGTGGGCAAGGAACCAAGAGGGCTTTAATGAAATTTACATGCACTGAGGGTATCGGCGTAGGAGGAGCTGATTGCATCAAGATGGGATAAAAAGAAAAAGAAAGTCAGGGCTTTGGGAAGTAAGACTTTCTCCTTCCTGCAGTAGCACCTGTATGGCTACTTTATCAGAGTGATGCATCTTAAACAGAGCAGAGAAACTCGGCAGGAAAGCCGTGATGGTACAACAGGTAAAGGAGCAGCAAGGCAGTGATCACAGCATTTCTAACAGGCAATCAAACAGCGACCTGGAAATCAGACACACCTCTGATGGGAGAAGCATTGCTGCCGGAGGCTGCAAAGAGCTGTTCCTCAAACAGCACAACTGCTCTGAGTTCCTCCCCTCCTTGCAGCCTTGCTGGGCTGCTGCAGCCTCCTTCACAGCCTGCTGAAGGTCCTGAGCACTGCTTCACCCCCCCTCAGCATTCAGGACAATCAGAGCATTGGGCACATCAGTAAAAGCTGAATTTAGCACAGACACTTCCCTGTTTGTCCAGCTCATCAAACTACTGAAGCCAAGAGTCCTGCAAATAAAGGAAGGGAAAAGAAGAAAAAAAGACAGCAAGGGAGCCAAGAACCGCCTCATCCAGTTTTTCTGCCTTATGCAGAGATGCACCTCAATGGAGCACAGCCTCTCCCAGGACGTCAGCCCCAGTCCTGACATCAGCAGCCCGACCCACAGCCACAGCAGGCTGAGCTTCAGTGGGATGGCTCCCAAAGACATTCACAGCCAACAGCTGGAACGCCAACCCTTCCACGTCACTTCATTAAAAGAAGTTAGTTTAATACCTTTCACACATTTAGAGCCAAAGAACACAATGGATAAGCATCCACTTTCTAGCTCAGAGCAGCGCAGGATGGTGAACCGACCATTCATAACATGGCTTTTTTCTGACCTGACAGAGGACAGGAGCTCTCACTGAGTGAGCAGCGGACCCGAAGCCATGCTGATCCCTTCCATCTTGGAAGGGGAGCAGCCCCAGCAGCCACTCCCAGAAAAGGCATGGATGTACCAGTGCCTCAGAGAGGCCCCGAAGCCCATCAGACCTCTCAGAGTTCACAGCCCAGCACAACCACAACTAATTGCTGACTCATTTTCACAACAGTGGGAGGATTAACTTCAGCACCGAGGTTATCATTAATTGTTGGCCGATCTCATCCTTAATTGCAACTGAAAATGCAATCCTCTCCATCCTCTGTCATGTCTTCAGGTTTCATGGTGCTGGGGCGCTTTGTGTGCTACAAAACACACCTTGTTCTCATCTCAGTAACGACTACATAATAAGCAAGTAAAATTATTTCACATGTACCACGTGTGGCTCTCAATGGTGTGGAAGGAAAGGGACCACTGACTGCTGAAACTAATTTCTATCATCAACAGTCCTGAATTCTCAAGTGCAGCACAGCACCTCTCCATACCACGCCTCCCCTTCCCTGCGCTGCACAGCTTCACAACAGCAGAAGAACATCCGACCTTCAATGGAGTTCCAACAATGGAACAATTTCATTACAAGTGAAGATATTGGATAATTAGGATTAAAAAGAAGTTAAGAAGCAGTTTCTTGCATTCACTAAAGCAGAAAACAAATTGCCACTAACGTACTCTCTTCATACATTAAACAAACATTCTCAAATACTTCCCACAGTAGTTACTCAATGCAATGCATTAATACAGGCCCACATTTATTGGTGAATTACAGACAGAAAGATCTGGGCTGTGTGAGAAGATGCTTTTCTCCACTTCTTCTCCATCTAACTTGACAGCGTGACAAACTGATGCCAGGGTGGGTTTTTAACTCATTACTGCCTTTCAGCAAGCAGGAATAAGAGAGCATGGCAGGATGCACAAGGAATGATTTGCTACAGACGCGAGCTCCAGAAATCCTATTTGCACTGTTTACAAACCCTCACCATCCTGCTGACGTCAGGGACTCACCCCTATCAACAGAGATGTGCAAGAACAAAGGAAGCTGGGGAGAACAAAAAAAATGAAGGTGGGGAAGAGATGCAGGAGCAATGAGACCAAGCAGCATCCTAAAGAAATACTCCTTGATCTGAAGCCGTGTCTGCTGGCTTATAGATCAGTGAACTCTAAAGGCAGAGTCAAGGAAAGGAGGGCCATGACTAAAGAGACCATGAGTTAGAAGTACGTCAGCAGCTACAGGGCACCAAAGTGAGACCAGCTGCCTCCCAGGCGCGATAACAAGGACTACATGCAGGCTATAGAGCAGCTCTTTGGAAAAGCCACAGAACTTGGTACTCCATCACAAAGCCCTCCTAATTCCAGGACTCACAGAGCTCCGCCAGCCCCATCCCTCACTGAAACCAAGAAGCCACACTGCCCTCCTTTAGGACAGCTCGAGCTCTAACGAAGGCCGCACCAGGTGCAATTTTACTCATGATCACTGACAGTTTGTTGTTATCTCCTGCAATAGATGCAGTGTTACCTCCTTCCCTTTGAACTGTATTGGGACCTTCCTCCGCAGCTTCTCTCCACGTGGCCGTTCCCACGAGCAGGATGTGCCCCAACAGGGCCACACGAACCAACCCCCACTGCTGGTATCTGCATGCACCCCACAGCTGCTGACATCTGAAACTGTCTCAGCTATTCTGAGTTAAGAAGAGCCTTGCCAAACACACTGCTGTATGTATTAATTAATAACAACCCAACTAAAACACACCAGCTGGCTTTTTTGGGTTTGTTTTTTAATTTTAAAAGAAATCTCTTATATTCTATAGAATTCTGACTCTAATCTGTTAGATCCTACAGAACTGCAAAAAAAACAAACCCTTCTCTCACTCTAAATCACAGAACGGCCTGGGTTGCAAAGGCCCACAGCGCTCATCCAACCCCAACCCCCTGCTGTGTGCAGGTCGCCAACCAGCAGCCCAGGCTGCCCAGAGCCACATCCAGCCTGGCCTTGAGTGCCTGCAGGGATGGGGCATCCACAGCCTCCTTGGGCAACCTGTGCCAGTGCCTCACCGCCCTCTGGCTGAAAAACTTCCTCCTCACATCCACCCAAACCTCCCCTGTCTCACTTTAAAACCATTCCCCTTGCCCTATCGCTATCCAACGCTGAGGAGGAGCAGAGATGATGTTCTCAATAAGGCAAACTCATCGCCTGCCTTCCAGGAACAAAAAGGCAAATTAGTTGTACGTAAAACAACTGGAAATGGGACTACCTAGGGAATAAACCTCAACGTGTGCTTCCCCTGTGCTCAAACAGCCAGACAGAGCCTTGGGGGCAGTGATGTGCCACATCCCATCTGGCCCTTCCCCACCAGCACAGCTTTTGTTTGGAGAGATCTCACTGAATACTTCCAACACCTTCCCTGGGTGTTCCAATCAATATAAAAAATGAACCACACTTGGTAAACACCGTGATCACATCAATTGCTATTGTATTTGTAATTACATTCATTTATCAAATGTGCTACTAGGATGATCATAATCATCTCAACATATCCATAAAAACTATCTAACTAACATTATCTCAAGGTGTGCACGCATCTCTAAGCCATGAATCATCCGTCCTGAGTTACGAACTTACTGCAGTTACAGAGGAGTATTTGGGGAGATTCTGAACTATTTAGAGATGCTACTTTCATTAAATATCATCTTCCTGCTCACCTGTGGTAGTAATAAGGAAAAATAAAAACAAGCAGGACAAAGATTCAGAACTCCTCATTCCACTTAAATAGGAGCACATTCTGTCCCTGAGGCACAGATGTCAAAGGACGCAGCACACTGACCAGGCAGTGGTAAACCTGTTATTCAATGCACCTCACTAATCCTAAAGACAGGTTTATTCTGAGGAAGTGAAAGACGACTGACGACACATTCTTGAGTACAGCACAGAATCAGAACAGTGCATTTCAGCTGTTTTCCCTCTCACCAGGACCACCACAATCCAATATAGTCTGCGCTTCTCACTAAGTCTTCAGACAGCTGTCAAACGTGCATTAAATAGAAAGGCTTATGGATGGTAAACACTGAGTGTTCTCTGCTTAAATTAATGGGAAAAAGGACTCCCTCCCCCCTCAAAAAAGACAAGCACACACCTGTAAGAATCTACTTTGCTTTCAGCCCAAGCCCTGTTTCACATCTGTTGTCTTTTCCTGCATGCATCCAAATGATGCATTCCATTGCCCACACTCAGGGAAACCTCAGAGTATGTTCAATGGTAGAAACATCTGAGCTGAAAAGGAACACAATGACCATCTCATTTCAACCACCCTGCTATATGCAGGGTCACCAACCACCAGACCAGGCTGCTAGAGCCACATCCAGCCTGGATATAAAGCAGTTCTTTCCTATTTCCCCTTCAGTCACTGATGTCCTGGGGCACAGCGATGCACAACACCACTTGGAAGCTGCTGCAAGACAAATGTAACCCATTAATGAAGGTATACATTAGTCAGTAAAGGCAGACATTAGTCATGGGGCACTGTTTGCCCAGCACAATGCAGAGCACAGACCTGCAGTGCCATGGAGCACGCTGACAGAGTTGTTCTGCACTTATCAGGTATGAAGTGCTTCATTTTAGAAATGCTCTGTAGCTATCATATATTATATATAGCTATATACATCCTATACAAGGCTGCATGCAAGCAAACAGAGCTTCTCTGGCATGACGTGGAGACTGCGAGCATTACAATCTTGACCATAACTGATGCTCTCGACCATCACCAGATGCTCTGCATACACCTGAGCCCTCCTGTATGCATATTGCAGCCATTATGTCACAGGAAGCAATGATGATGCCAAGAGCAAGCCAACAGATGAGAACCTGCCCTGGAAATCTTACCCACACTTGCTACACCAAACTCCCATAGGCAAGGCTTCCCTGGTTCCTCCAGCATTTATCTCTGGACAAATTAAACATGAAACATAGCACCTGAGGTCTCACATACCATTCCTGAGATGCTCAGAAAGAACCAGACCCTCCCAAAAGTGTCTGAACCCAACCTCTGCCAGTTTCTGCACATGTGGTGATGCTGGTTGCTACAGCCCAAAGCACACTGAGCCTACAGAGACCCCCCCCCCCCCCCCCCCCCCCCCCCCCCCCCCCCCCCCCCCCCCCCTCCTTAGGAATGGATTTTGGATCATGTGCTACGGGAGCAAGTGGTGCTGAGCCGAGACCTAAACCACAACCTCACTGCAGACCTTCATCTGTGGTTATACAACAGGTCCCTAATCTCAACTTACACATCTGGTTTTGAAACAAAAGAAAGTTAAGTCAGAGGAATAAAAGGACATCTCCAAAATGCTGCATTTCCACTGTTCTCTTTGGAACATCACCACCTCCTGCCCAAATTCCATCAAGCATCCACAAAAGGGAAAGACTGAAAAGTAACAATTCAGGAACTAATTGATAAAAATCCACTAAAACAGAATTGGCAGTATAATCTCAGCTATTTCGATTGATTTATTAGTTAAAACTGTGCTTATAATCAATTGCCCTCCAGATAAAGAGGTGGTTTAGGCTGGGTGGCACCTTAGATCACTTACAAAAGATCCAGGGTAAACCCCAAGCAATTACATAGTCCTAAAATAGACTCCTACACCGAATCCATTACCAAAATTTAAGTATATAAGCACTATCTTCTGGATGCTCTGGAATATTAATTATAACTGATACGTAAAATGCATTTAATTACAGCTAAGTGTGAATACGGATGAATGGCTGCACACAAAAAGCATTACACATATCCTCAAGTTAGCATCAGCTCTGAAGCACAAGCTTTGTAACATAGAAATAGTCCATCAATGAAGTTAAACCACATGGGAGAAGCACTTTCTGGACAAAGTTAGCTTGTTTTCTTCCATCACCTGCAATGCATGCCTCATTCATCCCGTGCCTGCCATTAGGACAGTAATTAAGTCACTGTGAGAGTTCTTGGGAGAGGAGTACAAATGGCAACTACCTCCAGACAAACAGGAGGCTGAGAAATATCAACGCCATCCCCACGACTCAGCTCCTTCTGTCCAACAGACTCAGGAGTGAGGAGCTGTCTGTTCTGCCTCTTGGCCAATGTGCCCAGCAGCTTCCCAGCACCCTCCATCACCAGCTGTTCCCGCGAGGATGCAGTTGGCTTATTGTACTGTGACTGCTGGGAGCAGCCTGGGGAGCCCAAGCACTGCGCTCAGACAGGGACCTCCTGAGCCAAGGAGTTAAACTCCAGAGCCACTTCCCTCGATTCTCCTTTTCTGAGGAGATCTGAAAGAAGCAATGAGCTGGAACGGCTCTGAGCCCAAAGTAACAGCTCTGGAGAGGTACTGTTGGTACATAAATGCATCCCTGTGTGAGCCGGGAGGACAAGCTGTGCCCCAGGAGCAGCACAGACCCCAGGTTCCCATAGCTCAGATCCAGCAGCAGGCCTGGGCAACGATGGATGGCGCGCACACAGCAGGCACCAGGCAGCACTGTGGGCAGCCAGGCACAGGGCTGCTCATCACACCCACAGCAAACCAGCACTGAGAAACCGAGGGCAACTCTGACTGGATTTCCCACCCTAAGTTCATTAAAGTGAAGGGGATTTGTTTGCTTTTGAGGACTTTTGTGGCCTTTTTTTAAACATTAACTATGGAAATCTCACAGCACCAAATGTAACGGCGTCATCTTTTGGGGATGCCTGCATTTCTCAAACAGCCTAACGAACAACCTTGCCTCTGCACGAGAATCTCTGCATTCCTTATGGACAAAGTACAACTGTTCCTCAGCTCCACTGCTGTACTCCACTGTAAGAGCAAAACAAACAATCTAATAGGACTCGCTTGGCTGCACCAGCGCTGCTTGTAAGAGATGCAGAGCATTACCAGTACAGCCCCACCAGGCAGCTGGGCAGCGCGTGGATCCCAGCCAGGCCGCAGGGACACGGGAAGCACAGCGCACGTGTCATGGAACACCGCCACCGCGTCACTCGGCGTTTCCCAACCAGCAGCACCTCACACACGTCCGCGCCCCCACCTACCCTTAACCTAACCACCAACGCAAAGAGCCTCACGGCAGCCCACATCACAGCGCCTGGCGAGGCTCGGCTGCTCGTCCCGGAGCTCAGGGGAGCCGCCTCTGCTTACAAATCAACGCTCAACAACTGCGCTTCGTTGGCATCGCTGCCATCCAGCACACTTTAAAACAACGAGACGTCCGCCTCTCCGAGTACGCACGGAATGTGCCAGATCCGTTCCATCGCGGGACCCCGCCGGGCCGACGGCACACGGCAGCTCCCCGCGGGGACGGAGCGGCTCCGCAGCCCCGGATCCCGCAACGGGAGGCGGCATCGCCCGGCCCGGCCGCCGGCAGAGGGCAGCGGCGGAGCGCGGCCGGCAGGGCGGAGACGGAACGGCACCGCGCCGCCCTCACCGCGCCCCGACGGCAGCCGGACGGCGGCTATCAAAAAGCCGGATTGCTTTTAAAAAGCTGCTTTCGGCCTTCCGCTGAGAGGAGAACCCCTGGCGTCGCCAGACCCGCGTAACGCGTTAACTGCGAGGGTTTAGGAGTGTCAGCATCAGCTGGGAAAGCGTCCCCCCCGGGGGCTGCTTCAGGCCCTTTGCACAGCGCGGGGCCCGCAGCGCGCTGCCGTCGGGGTAAGCTCGCAGCGATCTAAGAGTGAGCGTCGTGCTCAGATGGCACAACCCAGCAGCGCCTCGGAGCCCAGCAAAGCGCGTTATTTCGGGTACGGGTGCATTCGCAAGAGTGGTAACAAGTAACCGAGGGAGAACGGGGCGGGACTAAAAGACGAGTCGGTCTGTAGGCAGAGAGCTGGAACCGCACTAAGGAATGGAAGGACTTTCCCTTGAAAGCCACTGTATCTTTGGGGCTCTCCCCTGGGTGTCAGTCGAGAACAGTGTTTTCACCAAGAAAGGTCTTAAAATACATTATATACATATATATCTCGCTCTTCTTGAGTAGTGTTTCATACCCAACATCCACACTACTTCAGAGCTATCTATACCATCCCAACCAGCAGTGCTTTGAAATGCATCCTTCAGAACAAACCCAGACTCCCACGGCACACAGAGCTGCTGGAAGGCCTGGGAGCAGAGCCCAGCCCTCACACCTCCCGGCCTGGTGGGGCTGCTAAGGAATCAGCATTGTGCTGCAACCAGGGAGATAAACACAACTCAAGGAGAACGGTACAGAGGCATCCACTCTTCTACAAGTGTCCCACCCAGCCCACATCCCAGGCTGCCACACAAGACCCTACAAGTGTTGTTCTCCTATTACAAGCAGATATCAAAACATGAAAACGCACCGCTGAAAGTGAGGTGGAGAGCTGTTTACAGCAGCAAAGAACTGCATTCAAGTGCCAATTATCCTAAACCTGCGTGAGAAAAACATTCCGGGGTGAACAACGTTCAGCTCCTCCTTTATATTCATTCCTCAAAACGTGACATTTATTCCCCAAACCTTAAATATTTCCCTGTATAATCAAAAGGACTCTCCAGACGTATGAGAGCTCCACCCTACAGGAGTTGATCTCATGCAGCAGCTGCATTGAAACCCTTGTTAAACCCCACTGAAAAATAACAGAGCTGTGTTACTTCTTCCATGGCAAATAAGTTAACACATAGAACAACACATCCTCCCTACTTGAAGATGCCCAAAGCACAGCAAGGCAGGGGAAGCACCTTGCCTTTGTAGATGCTTTAATGGGAGCTCTGACTTCAGAAAAAGAAATCATCATGAAGTGAGAAGCTCTAAAATCCAAACAGGTTCTGTAGATGGTCAGACCTTTAAAGATATCGAAGAGAAATGCAATAAATATATGCTATGCTAAAAGTGTAAGAGGCAAATGATGAAAGTGGGAGCCCAGCATTAGAAAATACCCCTTGTAAGTTGGGGAAATGCAATCATCCTGCCAATGAAAAGCAGTCAATTACAATACATACTGTATGAATGCATCTCATACACTTTCTGTGCCACGCACGCACCAAAGCAGAACTGCCAGATTGTTGTAACTTACATGGGAGGATCACAGACGAGATGTACACTATTCTTTTGAAAGGCAGGGTTTTTTTTGTTTTTGTTTTGGAATTGCCACCATCAGCAGCGACCCCCTGCATGCAGATCACCAGGCAGGGCAGCAGAAGTCACAGCACTCGTGCTGCAGGCAGTGCAGGGAATGCAGCACCGCTGCCTGTTCTGCACACGTATCAGCAGCTCTTCTTTCTATCCTGCATGCTCACAGGGTGCTCTCTCTCTAAATCCTCCAGTTTTTTTGCAGCATCTAAGCATACAAAAGCACAGAACGGAAGCTAGCTATTAATTGCTGCTCTCCATCCTATTCCCAACCCCTGCTCTGTCACAGGTACCTCCGGACTGCTCACTTGGTACAGCCAGTTCTCTCAGCCCAAGTTGTGTAAAGCAAACCAGTGACCTCATGTGACTCAGCAGACACCAGGGAGGGGGAATAAACACACAAGCTGTTAGCACAATACTGACGGTGGTCCAGAAAAGTCAGTCCTGATTCATTTTTCTCTGTATGGAGCTTTAACTGAGCACCCCTATGCATTCTATCAATTAACTCGCATCCCTCACACTGAAGCATACCACGGTCATTCCTCAGGCCCTACTGGGAAACTGAGGAGATGCAACCTGCCCAATGTTTCTAAACACTTGTATTTAGAACTGTTTTTCCACTTTTCAGAGCAGACTGCAGTCAGTATCAAGAATTAACTCGATGCTTTCCAGCACTCCTTGAGAAATACATGCCGAAAATGACACACAGGGAACATCACTATTTGTTTTTGATCAACTACTCACAAACACTGTTAACCCCCACGCAGAGCACAAATCCCCAGACCAACGCTCCCACTGGAACTGATGGAACGTTGCACGGTTCCACGCTTAATAACTGCTTTACCAGACAGAAGCATCTTTCTCACCAACAAATTTGTGTTAGTACTCTGAAGACAGCATCCCAGCTAGCACCTAAAGATTCATTAGCTGTGAGAAACTGCTGGGAGAGAGTGACTCATGGATCTGCTGTGCCAGCGTTAGCATTGCTGTGCTCCACCAGCATCGCTGCCTCCTGTGCGTGCTGGCAGTGGGTCCACATGGAAGCCTTACCAATGGAGGACATGTGAAGCTATGGAAAATTTCTGTTACAAATTTATAACTCACTGGTAGAAGCTTACTGATTCACCCACTGCATTTCACTATGCACAGCAGAGGAATAAAGGTGTGCTTTGTTGAGACACCATTTTAGCAACTATTGTTCCACTTGGAAGTTCCAGTGGGTTTTTTCTCGTGTGTTACACCCTCCTCTGACCTTGTTCATGGGGGCACACAACAAACTCCACCAGTTACAACAGCTGTGATGCTACAAACGACCTGAAAACCTGTTCCTCCTCCCCTTTACTTCTTTCACAATCTCCATTTCTTCCATTTTCAGTACTTCTGCAAGCTTCCACTCCCTAAGATCAGGGAACGATCAGCAGTCAAGCAGCAGAGCCAGAGTTACTGGTGAGAGCTGGAGAACAGCAGTGCCATACTCACAGCCTGAGATCAGCAGGAACACACCAGGCTTAGGCAGGCTTTCACTGCTCTGGTGCCAAGAATGCATTGGCCAACACTGGCCAATTAACTCCTAGTCAAGCTAGAAGAAGGGACAGGTTTGCTTGGGACTGGCATAGTTTGTCATGATTGCATCCTGACTGCTCCCACTGTCAGCCAGCATTATCACCTCAGGTTGGGTGAACTGTTAAGGGTGAGAGTCTGCCGTCTGGGCTCAGGTGAGCAGTTTGCTGTATTCTGGGCTTACGCTCACACGTGTGTATTTCGGTCTGCAGGATGGAACATGCATTCCGTCAACAGCCAGGGACAGACGTGGGCCCATGAGCTGGGCTGACACCACAGAGCACAGAAGACCACAGTCCATCCAGGGGGAAAGGTCAGACCTGGGAAGTTTATCAGGCAATCCTATGAAATACTTGCTATAGGCCAGAAAGCAGTGCTACCCAGAGTTTTAGTTAAGAACCTCCACGGGGAAACAGGCATTAGAAGAAGCAGTGAGACATTTCAAAGCAGCACAGTGCTCTGGGGTCATTTTCACTTAGAGAAAACAGGCCACTTTTCCAGGGACTACCAAACCTTGCAGCTGATTCACATCTCATGCCCCGGTTTCAGAGGCAGCAGGTAATCACTCACAGAAGAAACAGCAACTGCTCTACTCACAGAGAAGCAAAATCCCTTCTGAGGGGTTCTCAGCAGCACCAGGCAATGCACTCACAGGTATGCTAATAGTCATATACAGAAAGGAGAGCTGAACTCACCCAACTGGTGAAGGGATCTCCAGCGATGCAGCACCCCTCCTCAGGGAGCAGCCCAGGTCCCAGAGATGCCCTCTCCCCACAGCAGACTCTTATATGAGCCCAGGGCACTTCCACCCTGAGTCCACTCCTTCTGCCCAGGTGTGGAGCACAGGTGCAAGCAATGTTCCTGTGCTCCCTGGCAGCCTCCCCCACATCTCCAGGTGCTCAATCACCAGTTCAAGCCGTGACCCCACAGCTCCCTCACAGCAACCAGACAAGAGCTGGGCTCCTGCTGGATAAACACATGGAGCTGCTTGCTTCCTTAGAGAGGGGCAGGTCTATGCCAGATGAGTACCAGGTGATGGAGGTCTTTCCAAAACCCAGTCCTTCTACTTCACAATTCTAACAGTGCTTTTGGTCACGAGGAGGGCTTCTAATGGCAATCAACATCCTCCCCAGAACCCAAATTTCAGCCTTGCTTTTTTTTCCATAGCCACCATTTCCATAGCTTCCATAGCCTCAAACTGATACCTGAGCAGGCAATCCCAAAACCTTCAGCCTCTAGAAGGAGCAACAAACAGCCTTAAGGTTGCAGTTGAATTTCCTTTGCTATCTGGTAACCGGTGTAACTCACCCATAAAGAACATCCTCTGATCACAAATCATCTAAGCACCGTAGTCTCATCAGCGACGGCATAATGAGCAATAAAACTCACCTCTATTGCATTTGGCTAAGTGGGGGATGTTTTGATTCCTTTCAATAGAAACAAGAAGGTAAAGCAGACAGAGATACAGGACAAGCAACACAAGACACAGGACTGTCTGCTTGGCTAGAATTTGCAGAAATTCTGTGTGTCTTCCCTACAGCTTTCGTAGAATCACAGAATGGGCTGGGTTGAAAAGGACAACAATGACCACTGAAGATGAGCAACTCTGAAGGTGTAGGGCTTCTCCCTTGGGTTTCTGTGCTCATAAAATAAAGGCAGGACTAACAAAAATCGGCTTCTTTAAGTCCCACGGGTTGCAGTTATTATATACCCAAGCTAAAATGGTACAGCCCTCCCACTGTCAGTAATGCTATGTGATGCTATGAGCTTCTTCTAGCTCGGTGCTGGATTTTGGTTAATTACTTTTCAACTCCACTGTATTCTAAAACAAGTCGGTATAAGGAGGTGTTGGATTGCCATTGGGGTGGAATTTCTGGGGGCTGCTCAGGTGTTGGTCCTCAAGTACTAAAGAAGTGGCAGGGATCCCACCATCCCACTCCAATAATTCCTAATGCCTATGGCACGTGGATGGCCTGATCAAACAAAATGCAACCCTGACTGATCAATACCAATGGCCACTCTTTGCTTTCTCTCCTTTTTTGCTCTCCTGCTTTCCATAAACTCAGTATTTAGTTCTGCCAGAATGTTGTAGTCTCCATTTACAGCCTATTATTTAAAGTAACTGTTTTGTTGGCCTCCAGAGAAGGAACACAGTCAACAAGTCTCTGTAAACTTCCAGAAATGTATAAATAAAGGAGCGGATTTACTGTTTAAAAGTTGTGAACATCCATTTTTCTTCATCTGTTGATACTTTAACTTACTGTACCTATCGTGTACTTTATAGAAAACTAACAAACAGATCTCATATAACTTTGTTATGTACCTAAAAGAAAATAAATTACATAAGCTAGTCTGAAGAAAAAAATGTTTCTGTATGTTGATATTCCTGTAAACTTCCAATATCTGTCAGCTCAAAAAAATCTATTCTCCATCAAACTGTACCTACAGGAATAGGAATACCTACAGCACTTACTGTGCTTCCACCTCATTTTGAATCAGCACCGAATTAAAAGCACTGTGGGAAGCCGAGGTGCACAGACTCAGAAACACCTGGAAATCTGGCGTTAGGAACATCTGAAAGCACATCCATCAGAATCTTCCTTTAATCCTCAGGTGAACATCGTTTCTTTTGTCAATTATTGGCATGACTCGATCCAAGACCCCTGCCTTGGAATTCTGGAGTCACACCCCCATCTTTCAGCAGCAGCTAAGCACAGAATTAGCTCCGTCAGCTGCTGGTGTCTGGCAAAGCCTATTTTTGAGGGCTCAACGGAGACAGACGGACACTGCTGAACAAAGGGAGCCATCCTCCCAAACACCCATTGCTTCATCCTTACTGCTATTAGCAGCAGATGACCAGAAATCCTGGCTGGAGCATTTACAAGGGTGGGGAATTCAAAGCCAACATCCGAGGGTCTCCAAATTCACCTGTCATCAGTTTCAGCTCTGCCCACATTACCTGCAGCAGCTGCCCCCTGTCCCTTCCATTTCCCATGCAGAAGGAAATGAAGCGCTAACAGAGCCGTGGCCCGGCTCCAAAAACAGGAGATGTTCCCTCTCACAGGGGTCTTAAAACATACTTTTGACTGAATACAAGCAGTGACAGAGTTTTGGTCAGGTAAAGAACTTGGGTAAGGAAGTGCTCACAAGCAGGTCATGCCCGGATTCCTTCCAAACAAGCGTTTCATCAACCAAGCTCCTGCAGTGAGATGGAGATGCCTCGTGTCTTTCTAATTGCTCCTCCCGTATCTGCCTCAGTAGCACCGTTTTTGCTAACGGATTACAATCAAATTTCTTCAATTTATTCCACATTCCTCAAAGTCTGCTAGTGTAAAGAATAACCCTTTTGAGCTACTGCCTTTCATGCAAACCCTCAGGTGGGTTCCAAATATGATTATATGATTACTAGACCCTACACGTTCACTGGTTTCCATCATATCTATCATACTTGCTTCATTTCCTAAGAGAAAGGGCCTGATTCATTAAAAATTATATGCCCCATTTAAGCAGGTTTTCTGCATACTTTACTCAGGGAAAAAAAAAAAAAGAAAAGAAGGAAAAAAAAATCGCCGAATGCCTTTTTTCCCCCCCCACATAAAAGTACGTCTTTTTGGTGATTTATCAGCCTCTCAGGGCTGGCAGAGAAGCGGCCGCCCCTCGGCACCTCGCGGAGCTGCGCGGAGGGCAGCGCCCATCACAAGGCCATGGTGCCGGGCACTTCCCAACGCCCACCGTGGCCTCAGACGGACGAGGGCCGCGTGCCCTCACTGCCTGCCACACTTCAGGCGTTTGTATTCGAGCGCCGTGACTCAGCTCGAATATCCTGGAACAGCGGAATGCACGCGAAGTTTCAGTTCAGTTTGGAAAGGCGCCTGTCCGAGTGCCTGTGGGTCAGATGCAACCCACAGCCTACAGGGGGGGATTTCTTTTGCAGAAGCACAGATTTTCATATTACTGTAATTCATCTGTCTTTATTACTTTAGAGATTTAAGTGATGGTTTGCTGTTAGCCATGCCACAGTTAAGCAGAGGCACTTTTAATAATACCAGCAATGAAATTCACTCCTGGGCGCAGAACGCAAACAAGGTTTCCAGCCCACCTGGAAGCCTCCACGTGGAGTTTGCACAGTGAGGCACCTTTGCATAACCTCTGTATTATGACAAATTTCAGAACCGAGAGGAAAAGAAGCATTTTCAACCCTTACCTCGCTAAACTGCTGCTGCTTTTTATTTCCTTCTTGGTCTGAGAGGGAAGCTACGGGGTGAGGAAAGAGTGCTGGAGGCATGATACACACAGGGGCAGATGCCTTTAAGAGAAGGCTGTTCTCTTACCAGCAAATCGCTGTTCTAGAGGTAGTGAAGCTGAGCAGTGAGGCCAGTATCTCAGCAGATATTCCACCAGCACAGCAAGAAGCTCCCACCGACCCCATGCTGAGCTGCTGCTGAAAGTAAGGCAGGCACGGAGCTCAGGGGAGAGCAGGCCCTGCAGTGCTCTCTGCATGAGTTTGTTCACACGGCTCCTCTGCTGCGTTCATCCAACAAGATTCTGCACAGTTAATACATCTCAGCGTATCAGTCTAAGGTTAAATTAAGAATTAAGAAGATTACCAAGCTGAGCAAAACGATCTACCTTTAAGATGATGCACTTTGTGCCGTCGTTGCTCTCAGTACTCCGGTCTCAGCTTCAGAAGACAGATGGTAATACACTACAACACCGCTATTCTACACATGAAAACCAACAAAAGCCAATGTTTTTACATCCAATGCAAGGAACGTTTATCCTGTGACATGCTTTTATAGCACCTCTCTCTTTTATACCATAGAAACCACAAATGAATCAGCCGGTTCCACGGATGCTCTTGCAGAAGGCAGTTATTTGCTAACCTGTGCTAAACATGCAGGAATAACAAAGGCCCTGCAGCCTCGGTCTCTGTGGACGCCTGAATCTTACATGCATTAATTGCTTCTCAATTAGACTGTGCCCAGCAGAAATGCCAGTGGAAATACATTCTTACACAGCTGTGTGAACCATTACCATGTAGGCACGCCCGGGATGCGGCCGAGCTAGAATTCAAGCTGTCCATATACCAACAGGGGGTCGAGCTGTTCTCTGACTTCCATCTTTTACGTTTTGTTCTGAGCTCAGTGCCCCGGCAGCGCCATGAGGAGGGGGCAGTTATCACAGGGAAAGGCTTTGGCTGCTGACCAAATGCTGCTTCACACCAAAGCCCATCCGGTCAGAAGCTCAGTTAGTCAGAACTGTGCCATTTCAGCCATTATGTACCTGATTTTCAAAAGCAATCTATTCTGCAGGCTGGGAAAAACCAAATGGGCACAACAAGCTTTTGCCTTTGCATATGCAGAACTTTCCATCAACTCAAACAAAAGTGGAAAAAAAAAAAAAAAAAAAAGAGACCATTTTCTATGGAATAATTAGATAAATTACACAGCAACCAGAGAGTTTGATGGGTTAGACAGCAAACATTTAAAGCTGGGAACAAATGCCTCCAGCCACTGGAAGCTCTCATTTCTGCATTCTAACAGCACACGTGGGTGGGGGTTTCAAGCAGTTTAACTGGATCCCATTTCATCAGAAAATGCAGATGAAAGTTTTCAGGAGTGCTTTTACCGAATTTCCCTCCTCTCCACTTAATGCTCTCTTTCGGCACGCATTTTCCTCTTGTTTCACTGTCCAGACTGCTGTCCCACCCCGAAGAGCAGCTGTAAGTTGCAAACGCCTTGCAACCACTCTCGGCGCTCGGCTGCACTGCTGTGCTGACAGCTCGCACTGCAGCAGCTCCGCCTGCAGCCGGCTCCTTGCTGATCAGCCACGGTCCATCTCGTTTTGCGCACACAGCTCTGCGATTCTGCATTTCGGTACTTTCAGATCACCGAAAGTGGCCACTTCGATGCCCACTGCGTCTCCCTCCCCTGTGCTGAACGTGACATCCATCCCAGCACAAGGGGGGGAAGCGAGATTAAATTGTCGGCAGCAGTTACTGGGAGCAGAGCCTGTGACAGGGAATGAGATCCAGGAAGGCGGGGTGGGAGGGTGTGGGGAGCCCTGCAGATTGGAAGGCCTGATGGAGTTTGGGGGGACGCGCTCGGAATCCATCAAGCCGTGACATTTGAGGGAGCTGTGTGTTTTGCCTGGGAACGGCACAGACCCCAGCGAGCTGTGTAATGGAATGCGTCTCCCCGATGTAATCAAAGTTGACCTAACAGATTTGTCTTTCTGGCCGTACAATCCACCAAAAATCTTTACTGTAAGGAAATCAGAACCAGATTCCAATGACAGAGAGAAAAATCACTTTTTAAGAACACAGTGGGCCTAGAGAAAGCAGCTCCTACCAATTACAGACACGGCAATGAAAGCCACCGCAGGATGCCAGCAGCTCTCCTGCTCACTGCCCCCAAGGAACCCAGGACCCGTCAGCACTGCAGGCCCAGGGCTGATGAGCACAGCACAACACACCTGCAAGAGTCACAGCCCAGAGTGTGCCCAAGGGCCTCCAGAACCAAAAAGCACCTCCCGATGCAGCACCCGAGGAACTCATTGCTGAGCCTTCAGCACCCACCTCCAGGTGACCCAAGAAAAAGCCAGCAGGAATGGGAGCTCCTGATGCAGCCCAAATGGTGCCTGACATAGGGGTGCAGGTGGAGCAAAGCTGTCATTGAGTTCCACCAGGCACCTACTGACATTCACCAACACGTGTGAATGCTGATGGAGACCAAGTGGTGGGTGTGAGCACAGTGAGGAGGTGCTGTATTTCAGCAGGGGTGACAGCAACAGTGGCTCACTTCCTCTGGTGCAGGTTTCAAAAAGCACCAGTGTGAAGGCTGCTGCTTGTTGCTGGCAAGAACGCACGGCTAATGGTGGTGACTACGCTAAAAAATGCTGGGCTTTCATTGAGAATTTTCTCTATCAAACAGTGCTACCGTGCTCACTGTATCTGTTGTCGTTTCCAAGGAAATAAATAGGAGGCATTACTTCTGGAACAAGGCACATATCTGCATCCCAAGACAATTCCTCCTTACTCAGCGTGGCCCACGTGAATCCAAAGGTTGGACAGCGTGCAGCAAAAGAAGGCGGTGACAGTGCCTTCTACTGGGACACCAGTGCTGCGGAGCAATCGAAGATGACAAAGAAGGAAAATCAGTTCGCCCCTTCCAGCAACCAGTGATAGCTCGAGCAGAGTGCAGTCTTCTCTGGAGAGGTGCTACCCCCTCGGCTGCTAACCCTACAGGAAGGTGAGGAGGGGCAGATCCTGGCTCCATCCCTTCTGCTCATCGCTCGGGTGCAATGCTTGCATCGGGGCTCCCCGGGTTAGCCACAGCTCCTCACCTGCTTCTCAAGCACTGGTTCAGGCCGTGACCTGGCAGTTCCACTGCCCCTTCCTCGAGGTCTTTTCTGACTTAACGATTCCATGATTCTGAGAGCACGCAGAAGATTCTTGAAAAATAAAAATAAAGTGCTGATACTTAAGCAACTAAGAGCAAAAGCGGATGCAGAAATGCGAATGCGTATTGACAAGTGGCACGGGAACCTAAATTAAAAGGCAGCCACAGCCAGGTTCACGGACGTGCACAATGAGGCCAGTCAGATTATATTTGCTAAAACATGCTATTCAATTAATTTTTTCCGTCTTTACTGAGCAGCCTCCTTGATGAATCAATGCCTCTGGTAACCAACCACTTCTGCACCACACTGACATCTGCATGAGCCAAAGCAGTTCTCTTGGCAGGAAGGGCAGCTCGCAGGCCCAGAAGGAGCAGCCCCTTCCCACGGCAGCTCAGCACCCCAGAGCAGCCCTGCTGCTTCCACCCGCCAGCAACCTGCACTAATTTAAGCCAGCAATATGGACGATGACGCACGCCTCTATTTCCCCCGCTTGTGTTGGTTACCAAGATCCTCCCCGGGTATTAAAGACGAAATGGGAACTGCCGGGGCCAAGTTTTTATTTACAGATAGTTACATGACTAGTGAAAGATGTTAACGTTTCTAAAAGTGAGGCTTTCCTGTAAGCACCATCAATTTCCTTAAAATGTTTGCCGTGAAACCATTATCTCAGAGAAAAGCCAAACACAAGAGTACAGAGACAGAGAGGAGATATTTCTGCATCTATTTGAAGAAATCTCATCCATAAAGAAGCAAATTGCCATGGTAATTATCACCATCTTTCTTGTAATTGTAAGAATAACTGTACGTGGTTCATACATATGGACCCCTCTCATCCCGTTTGCTTTAATTCTCCCTAGAAAGAAATGATCTTTTATGGAGCAGAAGCATTAGATGTGTTCTGGCAAGCAGGAAGCGGAGGCTCATGGAGGTTCTCTGCCACACAGCCCTGCCTGCAGGCTTGGAAGCGTCCTGGTTGTGCTCTGAGCAGCGTGACCGGGGATGAAAGCACTGCAGGCTCCAGGAGCACCAAGTCAGCATCCAGTGGTGAGGCAGAGAACCGTCTGCGTGTCTGCTGGGACAGTGACAGACAGCCTGCATCACAGCGGGGATGGCTCACATCGCATCTTCTCTCAGAGCTAGAAGGAGGTCTTTACCCAAACAGTGAATTATTTAAGTATCAGGAGGGTGCAGGTGGGGGCAGGTTTTGTTTTGGAGAGGGTTGTTAAGTGTGGCAAAGTGCCCTGTAGAACTAAAACCCAGATCTGCATTATAAAGCTAGACATGGGTTAACCTTTAGTTCTGCCAGCCACTGTTCTGAGGGTCCCAAGAGTGAGGGCACTCGTACTCCTGGCCCAACTGGCCAGCAGAAGGAAGTGATCAAAGTCTCCTCAGTGAAAACCCATTGGTAACAACACCACCCCCAGCCCTCCAACATACAGGTGATGCGCACAAGCAGCCCCACAGCTTCGCTGTGCTTCAATAAAGCACAAAGTATTTCTTCCCCAGATGTCCCTGGACACTGGTAGGTACGAGCTGGACAAACCTGGGAGCTGGGCTTCCTTGCTGCCCCACACCCAGCTGTGAGCACGGGCTGTAGGAGCCCAATCCTGACCTGCAGTCCGACCTCCATGCATGACCTCGTGGTGCATCCTGCCACACCGGCAGCTTCCCCAGCTCCCTTCTGTCATTTGCTCATCGCTGCTGCCTCAAATTAAATCCTAGGCAAAAAGCGTGCACCTAATTTGTGCTTAAAGACAGGGAATTAAGGACCACAACTGCCTTTAGGAGCTTGTATGGAGCCACAGTAATGGCCTGACAAAGGGATGTGAGGGTGTGGACAAGTCTTGCTTGCTTTCTAAGACAGAGCCATACATAACGCCACTGCATTATTTAAAGGCTACTCTTACACATTACAGACATCTTTTCTGCAGGATGTTCTCTCTAGCTAAATGAGGCGGGTCCATCTGTATTTCCAAACAGCATTAACTAGGATGGGGATTACCATAGGGCATAAGTTGTTAACAGCAAATGCACACCTTGTCAATGGAGGACAAAGGGAGACCCGGAGTGCAGAGGGAGGGCGGCCCCACCATGGGACCAGGGTGCTTGTATTCTTTAACTGCCTTAATCTACGGGTTTAATAAATTATCAGTTAATAATCCCTTGGAACACAGAAAAAAATCAGACTCCAAAACTCTATTTCCATCTACTGCCTACTGGTGCAAGTTCCCATTGGAGCCAACATCTGCCTGCATAAGGCTTACGTGCACAGCTCCAAATGGAACCAAGCACAGCGAGACAAACCCCAAAAAGACAAACTCCCCATTCCCAGCTGCAGCCCAGCCCCACTCTCACTGCTGCTGGTTACCTGTCGCAGGATGGGGGTTGGCCCACTGCTTCGAGCTTACTGCATAATAGGGAGAAAAAAATGGGAGCATCTGTCCTGCCAAATTAAGAGAAATGCTTGCATTTTGCAATTAGAGACCATAACTGCAGCCACTGGTTAAGCAAATGGAAGCTGAGAAACGCTGCAGCCAGCAGCTGCTCTCTGCACCTTCCCTGTAGCTGCACTGCTTTATATCAGCACTGGACTTGAAATTACAGAACATGAGTATAACTGAGAGTCTCATTTTGTTACCTGCATTGTATGGTGAGGTAAAGGAGGTGGGCAGGCCATGGATTTGCCAGCCAAAGAACTTCATCCCATTGCTTCAGTCCTTCTGACACAAACACCACGCAGGGCTCTGGTCTGTGCCACGGCTGTGCCTGTGCAGCCATTCCTTCCCAGGCCAAAAACCCCAAATCCCCGGGCTCGACCCAGGTTGGCAACAGGCAAAAAGGAGCAGGCTGCTGTTCGGAGCAGGCTCTGACTCTGCAGCAGTGGGTAAACACAATGTCTGCAGGAGACGCATCCGTTTTTCCTCTCTAAATGCTTCCGAAGCCCTGGCTTCCAATGTTTTGGGGTCCTGGGGGCACACTTCATATATTGTTTTTAAAGCTTATTATAGACCCTGGGGAGGGAAACTTAGATCCAATACAGTTTGACAGGTAAAGGGCATGCTGAAGACTCCATAAGCATACCTGCTACAGGGGGAATGTGCTCACAGTGCAGAAAACCCTTTCCATGCCATGCAGAAGGACGCCTCGCCTGCAAGTTATTTGTCAAGCATTTCTTCCCACCGATGAGGAAAACGACACATAAAGTGAGTGAGGGGATGAGCACTACTTCACTCCTCCTGTTCCTCGCTGTCACCTCGGTGCCACGCAGGCCAGCTGCAGAAACCACGAACCGCAAAGCAACACTGCAACATCCTCTCTGTAGAAACTGAAATAAATTCTTTTGGACACAAAAAATATACAGAACCAACACACCTCACAGCAGCCCCAGGAAAGCCTAGAGACGCACCAGCAGTTCTAAGAGCCCTCCTGCAGCCAGAATGAAAGCTCACATCCCACATGCAAAATTAACTATTCTCAACAGAATTCACTGCTGCTCTCTCCAGGGCCCTCAGGCCAGCAGGCTGCAGCAGCTGCTGCAGGAATGAGAGCGTGCTACCAAGCGCTGCATCTCTTTTAGCCAGGTGAGATACTCACAGCTGTGGGCTTGGGTACTTCGTAATTTCTACTTCTGCAGTGCTGCCTGACAGTCCCACAGCCTTCTGCTCGCTCTCTGCAGTGCCCATGTGTACCCAGTTTTTTCCCCATGTGTTCAACAGCAAACATTCTTTCAACAGCAGAAGGCAGGGTTTACCACGAAGGGGAAATTCATTACAGGAGAAGCTGATGGAAATAATTCAGAGGTGTGATCTATGCTCCACACTAAGGCAGCAGGTGAGCCCACGGCCCTTCCAGCCCTCCTCTCCCATCCCAGCGCTGCAGGAAGAGCTGAGAAAAATCCCCTTCACTTCTGCTGCCAGAACAGCAGAACAGGTCACATCAGTGCTGAGCAAAACCAGCTGGGCTTCCCAAGGACCTACAGCCGGTGCTGAGGAGCAGTGTGTGCTGCTCCAGGTTACTTGTCTGTGCAGAAGCGATGTTTTGCACAGCTTTAACCCAGGAATAAGGCGGCTTTGGGGATATCTGATGGATTATTCCCACCCTGCCGTCTGCTGGAATCCATCTCCTTTCCTTCAGAGCGTGCACATCTTCGGGCAACATGGGGAAATGCCAAATGGTAAACAGCAGTGCAGACACGCCCCCAGAATCCAGAATTAAGCTGTTGATGTTGTACCGTTCAAGGAACTGGATGGCAACTAACCACAATTTCACTAAGATCAAGTGTAAAATCAGTCTAATAACACCCGATACCTCCTCCATCTGGGAGATGATATCCTGCATTCGCAGGGCATTGACTCAATAATCTAATAGGTCTTTTCCAGCTCCGACTTCTATTAGCCTATGAGTTATAACAAAAGGACCATTAGGCAAACCATAATTGTGGAAACAGCCTTTGACACACGAGACGAACTGCTGCTATGGCGCGGGAGAAAAGACGAAATTAAAACATGGGCCGACAATTGAAAGTAAAGCTTTCCCTTTATCCAAGTGTTACCTGCCTTGATTAAAATCAGGAAAAAGCTTCAGTAAGGCAGAGAGAAGGCACTCTCCCTCCTCGCTCTGCTCGGTAAGGAGCTGCGAGCTCTTTGGAAAGAGCACAGCCAACGCTGGTTTGTCACCAAAGGAGGAACGGGGCAGGGGTTACTCCTCCCGCACAGGGAAAGCTCCGGTTCACACCTCATCTTCCTGGGTCAGCGCTCACAGATCAGGACCCCTCAGTGCAGGAGCTGCAGGCTGGAGCTGCCCCGTGCCCGGGTTGTTGCAAGGCTGTGCGATGCACCACGAGGCCAACATGCAGCACGTCTGCTCTCCCAGCCCGGCCCTCTGCTGCAGGGCCTCGCGGTGCCGGGCTGCGTGGCACAGCTTTGGTTGCCGTTGCTGAGACACAGCCAGTGAAATCACACAGCTGTGCACCACCGCGCTGTAGCCACACGAACACTTGCGTTTAAAAACTCCCTTCTGCAAGGGGTTTGTGATTAGCAGTAAGTGGCAGCAGCCCTACCTGCATTAGTACTCGTTAAAATGAGGTCCCAGGAAACACCCAAGCAAGGACTCTGATGGCTGAACAGAATCCATGGGGAACAGCACAACCCTGGAGGCAGAGCCCATCGGGTTTAGGAGGAGTGCACCTCCAGCACGTGCTTATGGCAGCTTCCAGCCCCTCCATGGCCACTGGCTGCAGTGTGCAGCCGCAGGGCCAGCCCAGCCCCAGTGAGCTGCAGAGGGGCAGCGAGCAGCAGCACCCACTGCAGCCCAAACACAACCACCACGTGCCAGCAGGTTGCTCCACCTGCACAGAGCAGGACCCCATGCACACAGCAGGAGAAGCCCAGGCTGGGCTGCTGCATTCCTCCCCACTTCCAGTCCCCTTTCCCATTTTCCTACGATCCCTGCAGTAGATGGCAGTAGAAGGAGGAGCTGCTGAACCTCAGCAGTTCCCAGAGCCCAGCAGGATTCCACATCCAAACACATCTCCTCCGGCATTCCCATGTGCTGCGTTAGTGATTCCACCTGCAATGGCAATTGAATTTGACAACACCGTTGCTCCTGCAAGCAAGAAGAACCAGCAGTTCCTGTCCCAGTTCCACGTTGGTCTGGAAGGAGAAGACTGCAGTGTTAAGCCTAACTAAATATTTGCTCACCTTCTATGGGAATCGTGGATGTGAGGATAAAAACACTGCGTGATTTCTTGCTGAAACTGCAGCACCACTGCACACGTCCTCAGGGAGCACACATCCTCTGTTGGCCACAGGAAACCAACCCAAAGTCCCCCCATTTCCAGAACAGGGCTTCTGCCCAGCCCTGCGCCGGCCGAACCTGCAACCTCCTTCCCTGCAGTGCAGAAACACGAGGCAGATCTCTGCAGCCAACTGCAGCCAGAGACCATCCCTCCCTATTGCCTCCAGTGCCACAGAGCCGCGTGCCACTGTCTCACATTTGTTTGTAGTTCTGCTGCAATACAGCTCTGAAATAAAAGTCTGGCAGAAAGTACGTATTTCTCATTCATACCCGTACTGCTCGCTTACAAACGATTATGGAAGTAATGTGAGCACATGAAATTGATTTGTTTTTGTTGGAGATGAAGTAAAAATTTTAGTTCCTCGAGTTCTATCAGCTCCGTTTGAAATTACCACGAAAACTGAACGTGTAAAGGTTTTGCGGGAGCAGAGACATCAGTGTACGACTCAAAATTAATTTGCAGTAGACATAACCATGCTTTATTATCCCTGCTTGTGCCTCAGTTGTGCAGTAGATTACCCTCACCAAAAAGTCCCATAAATACATGGCTTGGGGTTCCTATTCCTCAGGAGCCTCTGCCACTGCCTATAAGGATGATGGTAGGATGCCACGCTCACCAGTACTGCTGGGTGCTGCAAAGCAAAGCAAAGCAAAGCAAAGCAAAGCAAAAAGCAAAGCACACAGGGTGGTGCTGGAGGGCGGTGAGCAGCAGGTGGGGGCACCCCCAGCACTCGGAGCACCGTGCAGGGGTTGCCCCATTTGCCATTGACACGCACAGATGTTATTGCAGTGCCCAGGCCTCTGCTTTCACAACACTGGGTGTAGGGAAATACTGCGGTTTGAAAACGAAGGTCTCAAACCCGGTGCAATAACAACAGGTACAAAACCCCACAGAACACACTCAGAGCAGCACCCAGCCCTGCCCTGTGGGCTTGGCACAGCCCATCCTCACGCGTGGATTTGCACCATGACTTACAACAAGCAAAGGTGTCAAAGCAGCAGCTCCTAAACTTCTAGAAACGCTCTGAACCCCAATTCCCCAACAACTCAGCTCCTCAGAGTGGATTTTTCGCACCGGCTCAGCAGAACACAGACATTGCAGGCGGCCCTGCCGCTCCCTGCCCCACAAAGCCAACCCCGACCGCCAGCGCTCAGCCCGGGGGGGGGCACACAGCATCCAGGCTGGGCCAAATGGCAGCGCCCTGCAGGCAGCAGCGCGGAGCAGAGCGCCGTGAAGCAGAGCAAAGTGACAGCGCTGCCCGCGGGGCCGCTCACCTGCCCTGCACCTGCGGGGCCGCGGCTGTCAGCCCCTGCCAGCACAGAGCAGAGACAAAGCGGGGAAATATCTGGGACAAAAAAATGTCAGCCCTCGCAGACTCGGGAATGGGCTGCGGGAGAATAACATTTAGAAGGGATCCTGAGGAATTAACCACGGCAGCATTAAAACGGAGCTATCGCTGTGCTGAAGGCACCGAGCTGCCGCGTAAGTTGGGCAGACCTCCCTTGCATCTGCCCAGGAGATGCTGTACAGCAAAGGTATCGAGTTTGCACCTGTC